>JBBCBC010000246.1:0-54116 GCA_037126765.1 Stenogyne calaminthoides | reverse complement strand
AATTAACTAGTGGACCAAAATTCAACAACAAAAACTATAGATCGAGTCAAAAAAATTAATCGCAAAGCTTGAAAAACAAAAAATGGGGTAGAAAAGAGCTTACTCATAAGTTAACCTTTATCTTTCATACTAATATAACAACTTAGGTCTTCCCACTGTTTATCAAAGTTAAAAGAGATAAAGGTTAATTATAAAAAAAAAAAAAATCATTTTCGAATTTAGAAAACAAAAGTTTTACTAAAATTATTTCTCCAATTATTATTATAGCAGTGAATGGTAGAACTGGTGGTATATATAAAGCATACGAAACACGATTAGGAGAAAGGAGAAGCTGTGTGGAATTATTTTTACGACAATGAATTGATGAATCCTTTTTTGAGAAAATAAATTACTATTTGCTTATTCAACGGTCAAAAGCCGCTAGTTTCCATGTCAGTTGCGCCTGCCAGCTGGCGTAGAGCCTCCACGCTGTTGTTTCAATAATTCAATTTTTATTTGAGACCAGACCTGACCGGAGTTGAACAATTTCGCCGTCGTCTTTGTAATTTGTGAAAGTTCTTGGTTTCTTCATCTCATTATTATTATTATTATTATTATTATTAATTCAATCTCTCCAAATATTGATTTGATTATCGAAGAGAGAGAGAGAGAGAGAGCTAGGGATCGAGAAAGAGAGACATGGAAAGCAGCATATCGGGCTGGCAAGTGATTTCATTATGTTGGATAGCATTGTGGATTCTGATTTCCTCAAATTTAAACTTGACTCAAAACATCAGATCCTTTATACAGCCGTGGGTTTCTCACCGTGTGCTGTCCGGCAATCCAATTATTATCAAAATTCAGGTTTACTCCCAAAAAAAAGTGTGTGGTGTGTGTAGAGTTATGGTTATAGATTTGAATATTTTTTTATCATCTTGTGTCAACTTTTTAGCAGAAATACCAGCATAGACATTTAGATGCCTTCTTTTCTGGGTTATCATGTGGCGTTTCAGTGCCTTTCTATACTGCTTTTCTGCCCTTTCTTTTCTGGGTATGCTTTCATATGCACACTTCATTTCTCTCTGCTTTTATAATTATCTATTCCTTTTAATTCTGATATTTTGCTTCTGTATGGTAGACCGGGCATTGCAAATTGGCCAGGCAAATGACTCTGTTGATAGCGTTTTGTGATTATACTGGAAACTGTATAAAGGTATTATAAATGCGCTATCTCGCAAATTACATGTTATTTCTTATGTTGATTACTAACTCACTTATGGTTATGGCTAATAGGATGTGGTTTCGGCACCTAGACCCAGATGTCCACCTGTCAGGAGAGTAACAGCCACCAAAGATGAGCAAGAGAATGCAATGGAATACGGATTACCTTCTTCCCATACTCTTAATACTGTATGCCTATCAGGGTAATGGGAATTCCTGGCATTTTTGTTTCCTTATTTTCCGCCTTGTCATTTACATTATGATGAAGCTAACTTATGAGTTCATAATTATGTTATGCACGGCATATTTCTCTTTATCTGAAAGTTAATTTTGCACATTCTTGTATTGAATCATAGTTTGTCTTTTCAATGTTGTCTAAAACATGTGGCATCTATCCAGATACCTTTTACTCTACATTTTGGATTACAATGAAACTAATGATGCCCTTATAAGAGTTGGGGCATTCACCTTGGCCTGTATGATTGTTGGTGTAATTGGATTGGGTAAGTTTCTACTTATTGCATGAATATTTGATTAGATTTAATAGTTTCTTAATCTTGTCTATGATCCTTCAAGTTTTGTGTACTGAAGGGTGTTATATTTTTCAGGAAGGATGTACCTCGGAATGCATAGCTTAATCGATATTATTGGTGGTCTGGCATTGGGATTGGTGATCCTGGCAATATGGCTCTCTATTTCTGAATACATAGACAATTTTGTAGTCTCAGGTCAAAATGGTACAGATGCTAATTCCCTTTATCATTGCATGCCAGTTAATTTGAGTATATTACTACTAGCAAGCTCTTTTTTTACAATTTCAGTTTACAGTTACATGTTGCTAAATTTTGTGTGAATGTTTGAGAATTAGCATTAGATAATTGCTTTTGCGTTTATCAACTAATTATGGAATTGGTCAGTTCTAAAAATATGATCAGGAAATGCAAATTGTAAAGTTACTGCTTGGATGATACATCAATTCTTTCTCTGCTATTGGTTCATATTTTTACAAAATGAGTCTTTCATATGCAGTTATATCATACTGGGCTGCCCTTAGCTTCTTGTTACTCTTTGCTTACCCAACTCCTGAACTTCCAACACCAAGCTTCGAATTCCATACATCCTTTGTTGGTGTTGCCCTGGGAATTGTAAGTGCACATATTCACCCTGAATCCCATATCTTATATAAAAGTTAGCCAGATCTTTATAGAATCGGCTTTTGTATCATTTGATTTACATTGGTATGAAGACATTTTTAAATTGAAGTCTTCTCGATCTCATTGTAACAATTTATCTTATACTGGTATAATCAACGTAAGATCACTGCATGAAAACCTTCACTTTTAGCCACTTCCTAGAATTTCAGCCCTCCCTCTCTCTCTCTTTCTTATTGACTTTGCTAGTTTCATTAATTGGAATTAAAATTCCCCAGGTGATTGGTATCCACCAGACGTTCCATCAGTTTCACCATGAGAGTGTCGCACGTATATTTTCCCCTCAGCTTACTGTTGCAGCATTTGTGGGTAGAATACTCTTGGGCATCCCAACAATCCTTTTTGTAAAATTTTGTAGCAAGTCTCTTGCCAAATGGATTCTTCCAATCCTTGCTAGTACTTTGGGAATCCCTGTACGGTCAACAAGCTATGTACCTACCTTAAATGGAACACCTGCTGATAAGAAGTCTGACGAAATAAAGCAATCAGGAGGTTATCTTCAGAAACTGTTATTTTTCTCCAAACAGACCTCATTTGATGTTGATACTGGCATAAGGCTCCTTCAATATGCTGGTCTTGCTTGGTCCGTCGTTGACCTTGTTCCTTCTATGTTCTCTCACCTGGGCTTGTGATGTATAATAGAAGCAGTATTCTTTTCATTTTTGTTGTATATCGTTTTGTGGTTTCTGATTAGGCTGGATGACCAAGAATGTAGGTCCTGCTAGATGCTTATTGTATAGAGACCTATTCAAATTTTGTTTCAATTTGTAATCCATTAAAAGTGGAAGCTGAGTTACTTTTAGAGTGGAGGGAAACAAGATGCTTGCCCAATGGTGGATTTTCATGTGATGCTATGTGATATTTACATTAGATTAATTAGATTTGTTGAATATTTCCATCTTTGGAGCTCAAGGTGCACTTACATTTGTGGTTACTGTACATCTTTGCTTGTTTTCTCAAGCACCTGTCAAATTTTGATACCCAATTACTTTGTCAGTGTTCTTCTATGTAGCAGTCAAGCTATGTGCATCCGCTTTCTTCTTGTTGAACTGCAATTTGTTTGCAAGAACTACTCCTTACCTGCTCGTCTAGTGGAAGCTTCTACTTTGGACGATTAGGTATGACATATCTTCTCCCATTCAAATCCTGCAGTTATGGTATATTTAATGTATTTATAACTCTTTGCTTATTTCAGTTTTGGAACAGCTGGAGCTGTTACTTTGGTGGTATATAGTTAGGACTCTTGAAATTTTCATTTTACTAGAATTCTTTCAAGGTCTTGTGGTTAACATATTGTGCCTTTCTGATTTATAAGTGATCACTAGTATTTCTAAAACTAGTGTTCAATTTATTTACTCTGTTTTACTCTGTAGAAACTAAGCATGTACAATTATAGTTTATTCTAGATGCACGGGTTTATAAATCTCTAAATTTTTATAATCTGGCAATAGCTTTGCCTCTTCTTATAGGGGATTACATAGACATAAATCTCTTAATTATGAAAATACATGAAAAAGAAATAGAGCATAAAAACATCCTTTTACAGTTAGCTACAGAAATTAATAGTGTTTAACTGAAGCTGCATTAACTGCCGAGACCTCTTCCCTTCATCACATGCGTCCTCAATCCTGGAATGTGAATATTAGTGATATAATCTTTCCAGTCTATGTTCTCAACATCAAATCCAAACTCTTGTCTTTCTTCCTTGGACATAAATCCCATCAATCTTTTGGTGTTTCTGTTGTCAAACCTGCCAATTTTTTACAGTCTTTTGTAACTATTATGAAGCATTAGATAAATACAGGATTTTTTGAAAATATGTTGATTTCTTACCTTCCACCATAGAAGGTGTATGATTCGTAGATACTTGCTAGATACTTTGCTTGTTCCACTGATTTTCTGCAGATAACTTGGAGCTTTTGAGACAGTCCCCCATCAAGATTGGTCAAAGCTCCTAATCCCGTTCGATTGATTGCATGCCTCCATAAATGAGACGAGAACTCTTCCATGGAGCTGAATAGCTTCATCTTTGGAACATGAACTGGATTCCCTGTTGAATCCATGAATGGGGAGGCATTGAAGTGGTCGTAGAGCAATTTGGCCAGCTCCCTAAAAACTAATGGGTTGACTAGAGACGAAGCAACCTGATAGATGCTGCATTCTGGTTTCCCAGCTGCTCCATGCTTTGCCATGGCAGCTAAAGTCGCATTCACAACCATATCAGCTGGAACCTAAACAAGTAATTTTTCAGTTACTAGCTCTGAACTCCCAAACAAGGCTTTGGATTTTCTTTTGCAATAAACTACTAGAAGGAAATTGATGTAATTCGCTTCTTACCACATCAAGAATTCCATTGGGGTCGACCAGAAATCCTGTGAGCTGCCCCTTTCCATATTGCAGAATGATTGGATCCATCATCCTGGTGAGGATATATTTTGTTTTAAGTTAACTGGTAAAAAATTATTTACTTGACTAAAACTAACTGAAATACCTACCTGTTTCCTTCCATCCATCCAGGTGAGGATATATTTTGTTTTAAGTTAACTGGAAAAAAAATTATTTACTTGACTAAAGCTAACTGAAATACCTACCTGTTTCCTTCCATCCATCCAGGGAATGGATCTTTGTACGTGCTCTCAATCACACTTGGTCTTATTACAACTACTGGTATGTCGCCTCTTAAATTATCTATCATCATTTCCCCCATGGCTTTTGTAAACACGTAAGTATCTTGCCATCCGAATTTGTTTGCCCTGATAATTTGGAAATTTGATTAGAATGATGGGAAGAAGAATTGTTGTAATCTTTCATTTGTGATGATTAAATTACCTCTGCATCCCTAGTTCTCTCATTTTCTGGAGCACTAAATCGTCATCTCTTAGAGCTTTCTTTGATTCCACAACTATCTTTATTTCATCTTCAACACTCAATTTGGGGAGTAATATATGTTGGTTCCTATAGACAACATTCTCACTTGCTATACTTTCACCTATGCAGAAAGGCTTTTCCATAATTCTTCCTTGCCTATGTCCATTAACGTAAGCTGATCCAAAAAATATTGTTAGATCTACCTACAACATGTGAATTTAGATAGAGAAAAATCTAATTAGGAAGTTTGTTAGAAGTTGGATGTTATTAGGATGGGCATTTTAATATTTGTGTTTCACGTAACCTTTAAACTACCATTTACTTGCCTGTTGATACTTGTAAGAAAAGTTTCAGTTTCATGCATTGTTTGGCTAAACTCATGAGTCGACTCGGTCCACCAGTGTTTATGTCCAGTGCTGTATCATACCTGAAATCATCATTTACTAAAAAATCATTACCAATTCATATTTTCATCTTGAAAAGACCGAGGTAGAAAGAATCTATAACCTTTCATCGAAAGTGGTATTAGCTGCAGAATTTATGATTACATCAACCTCTTTGGTTATAATATCCGCTTCTGCTTCATCTAATCCCAGATTAGTTTCGCAAACATTTCCAACCACAGGAACCAACTTACTCAACATGAAAGCTTGATATGATTTTCCATGAATTTCCTTGAGATTCTTGAAAAGTTCGGCATTAATGATCTACAGTATTCAAACGTGAGATTTAACACAAAGATGACGAAAAAAAACAAGATTCAAAAGGAAGCATTGAGAGTATTTCATACTTCATTTTTCAGTCTTTCTGCTACAGCTTCTTTGTTCCTAGCCTTGATCAGGACAAATATCTTCTGAACATCAGGAGCTGTTCTTAGGATTTTCTCTATGAGAACTGAAAAAACAGTTATCTACTTCAATAATTCTGCAGGATTATATCATAAAAGCATTATATATACGCAAACAAGGGATTAATTGAAGAAACTACAGCACCTTTTCCCAGAAAACCAGTAGCACCAGTGATAAGAAAGGTTTTCCCTCTGAGAAATTTGACAATGCCTATACCTTCTTCATGCATCTCCAAATCCTTCCCATTTGAACTCAAAACTAAACTCCCAGCTTCTATTAACCCTGGTGCATGATCTGGGCTAATCACTGCTGATTTTTCAGTGAAAACGGATGAAATTGCGCTAGAGTTTATTGCATGATTACTGGTTTGGCAACAAATCATGTTTCGTTTGTTTTGTGAAGAAAGGTTTACATGCTTGAAATTGGATCTGCTGGATGCAATTGAAATGGAGGAACTCAGAGAGAAAGCCTCCATTGTTGCACAAGGGAAGTATGTAAAAGAGGATGCAAGATGATGTGAAGCTTTTTTGAGAGCGGGAGGTTTGGGAACTTAGCTAACCAACTTTTTTTCTTCTTTTTTTTTTTTTTTCTTCTCTGTGTGTTGTGTGCAAAACGAAAAAACAAGTTAACAAACAATCTTGATTAAGATATGAGTTTGGTAAGTGTAAGAAGGGTAGAAAAAGAGTAAATGTGATTAAAAATGATAATTTGTTAATGATTTTAAGGAGGTGAGGAGATGGGAATTAGGAGAATAACAAGAAGGCACTCTTTTTGCCACCCCTTCACACATTTACATGGAGATGATTAATTTGGTGGAGAATTCATTATTTTTATACCTCAACTTGTTCATCTTATATAGTGCATAACAATAAAATGAGTCAATTGGACAAAGGGTGTGATTTTCTAAGTGGACAACGTTACTTGCTATGGAATCACAAATAGGATAATCCAAATATTCGATCCTTAATTTCATTTTCATTTTGAAATTCAAAACAAATTACTTAAAACGATACCTTATATGCACAAACACATCACACATGCATACAACATACAAAACAAAACCAAAACAAGTGTAAAATTAAGAGAGACTTGAATATTCTTGTGACCAAACAAGTTTTATGATTGATGAAATATATCGAAACTTCATCATCAAGAAGTGTGGGGGCGATGATCATGATTGCCATTTCTAATATTAATCAATTCTGAGTAAACAATGGAATCGCAATTCCCATGATTATACCTTGCACCCAAATTTAATCTTGAATTAAGATATGCATGCATGCATACATTGAGGATGACGATTAATTTTAAAGAGCGGTTGAAACTTCAGAAAGAATGTGATCTGGTCGATGACGGATAATTATACCCTACCTTTATTTTGTCAAGCGACGAGGGAATTGCTAGGATCATGAGTATTGAAATAAAAGATGAGTGAATAAGTTAGGCTACAAACAAGTATGCTGATTTTCGTAATCAAATAAATGATAGGATCTGTGCATGCGTCACAAATACTCAAAATCAGTAACAAGATAAATTTCGATTCACATTAAGCACCATTTTTAGCTCGAGTAAGTTCATGCTAATATAACTAACCGATGGGAGATTCAGTTCCTTAACAAGAAAATGATAACAAAATGCAGCGACATATATAGGCAGATGCAGAATAAGCTACGAGACCAACGTTGGTATATATTTTATTTTCCCTACTCTCTCTCTCACAAGTTTACTCCTTGGACATGCATCTAGAGCAGTTGTACTTGAAACCATATCCTTCATACAGCAACTTTTGACGAGCCTCATAACCCATGCTAGCATCAAGATAGCAGATTCACATTTCTTCATCTGCAACATTGTCACACACTTTCAACAGAAAAGCTCACAGACTTGACTAATTCATTGATAACAGTAACACACAAGGGAAGGGAGGGTAGTAGCAAGAATAATGTGTGTATCCATGCTCACTGTCCATTGGATTAGTTTCACTAACAAAACATGCAATGGTAACAAAAAATAAAATACTTGAATGTTGGGAGCTAGATGATTTGGAGTGAGAAACCTATTCGAGGAAACAAATTTTTTTATCTCTTCATGTTGCTCCATTTGTAAAGGAAACAGTTGAAACTGATCATCTTGTAAAAAGTTGACAAGGCCCACCGTAGATTTATATATAGTTTTGATATGCTTATATAAGAAAAGGTCTGCTACGGGAATAACTTCAGAACCTTACTAGTAAAAACCACATGCTCTGTAATAACTTAAACAGCAAGTAAAAAAGAGAGGACCTTGTTCAATATCACGGAGAGCCACCATTTTACCATCCACATTTTCGGTCCATACAATATTCACATTAGGATTATTGATCTTTTGCAGAAATGTCATCAGCTAATTAATAGATACTCTCAGAAAACGCCATAGACTGTCACAGTGGAAAGTTGTCCAATGATGTTGAGGCAAGTAACAAATAACAATTTATAGTAGTAATACAGGGAAAGGTAAGCACTAAGCCAGCCAAGAAATAAGAGATGTTACCACAGCTATGATTGTAAAAGGCTGGAAGCATGTACATGACATTTCCAACAGCAGCTTCTCCTTGAACTGATGCTGCTGCTGAAGAATGAAGATCCTCATATGATCCAACAGGCAGTTCAACACGGAAGGCATTGATCCGTATCCTTGCCATAACATCGACATACCATTCTTCAGTGAGAACTAACAAGTCAAAGAAATAACACAGTGAAATCACTCAAGAGTATAAATTCAATATTGATGAACTTCACTTCACAAGGATACATGACATCTTCTCATGATCAACACCAGCGTCCTCAAGAGTGGTTCTTAGCAGGACAAATTCCTCCTTCATCTGAATATAATTGAAGGAAGACAAAGGAGAAATAACATATCAATTACAACTCCAGGCCTTCCTTGTATACATGAAGAAAAATGCATACCCAAACAAACCTGATTCTTCTTTTTAACTCATGAACATTACAATATCACTAATTTTGTAGAAAGCTCTTGGAGCTTTCCCCAAAATCAGCAAACCAATCGACAGAGAAAATTTTGATCAAGCATCTTAGAGCATAAATATTTAGTCTTTAGAGATATAGGAGAATCCTACTGCAGAAATTTGATGGGAAGTTAACTTGGCCGGTTGATGCAAGTCAAAAATGGCAGAAGTTATGAATCCAGAAATACTCTTGCACACAAAGCGCTTGACTAGATGCGGATATTTTAAAGACTGCACTCTTGAGAAATCAGACAGAAAATAGGGTGAATATCCAAAATATCATGGAAATAGTATATTATTGTATGTATTATAAGGAGGGGATACCGGCAATATTCATTGAATCTTGACTAATCTGCCTTGTTCTCAAGATCGTAGAATTTCTGCAAAGTGAATGATTAGTTAAAGATGGAAAGCAAAGGAGAGATGGATGATGTAAACACAAACATACATAATTACCTTTGATTCTTGTTCACAGTGGTGGCTGCAAAAAGAGACATCATTGGTGTTTGGAATTGGAAGTCTCCTTAAGCAGAAATAGCAAACTTTGTCAAGTGAAGATGGAGAGGGGTGGCAGATGATAGATTTTGCAGTGTGAATGACTTCGCCGGCTTCGATTTTGCGAAGTGCGAACACGGCTCGCCCAGCGTGCTAAGTAAGCGCTACGCCCACCGGCGGCGGAATATACGGTGGTTTTTTGGGCTCAGAGGCGGTGGCCGATTCAGTAGAAAAGGATGAGACAAAGGAGAGGGTTTTGGCCTTAGGGTGATGACATTCTACAAGGCGACGGCGCAAACTCAGACTCAATAGGCGCGACATTTTCCGCCAATTCATTTCCTTTCCAAGACCTAATATACATGCATTTCTTGCTCCTCTTAGTCTTAGTTAGTTAAGATTTAAGAAAGATCCATTATTCGCCTTATTTGCTTTTCTTAAATAATACACTATCTTAATTCAAACTAAATATTTATTCATAGGTCTCAAATGTAACACTCGAGACCAAGCGTCAATTATCAATTTATTCAAGACAAATTTACTAACGAAATATCACAATAAAGAGTAGGCATTTGATAAAATTTGTTCATAATATGAAATTGAAGTCATGACATTTAATGATATAGGTATTAATTTAAAAGTGTAATAATATTAATTAATTTTATAATATAAACAAGTTTGATAGGAAAGTTTGTACAAAATAAAGAGAGGGTCTCTTATGCATTCAGACGCACCGTGTATTCATAGTGTATTTTAAAATCATACAACTTGTTGTACTGAAAGATGTTACTTGTTTACATTGAACCGCACAATTATTAATATGGAAAAAATAATTACAAGACTCAGTATAAACAAGTTACAATTCTAGATTCATCCAATTCCTATTGTCTCCATCGTACTACTACTACCCCTATCCAAGCCAAGTGGAGCAAGCAACTGCTACACCAATTCTTTGATTCTTAATTTGTCTCTTTTCGTTTTCCTTTAAAATATTTTTATACTCCATAGTTTACCAAAATACGCATCCTGTTCCTATTCCTATCGTTTGTGTTGTCATGTAGTTGAGATATTTATTTATGTGAAGAAAGAGAGATGAAAATCCATTATTGATTGATTCACTCCGCAGCGCAGGCAGAGCAAGAAAACATCTAGCCCAGCCCAGCCCAGCCCAGCCACTTTTCTTGAAAGTAAGAATCCAATTAATCATCAACTCACCTTACCTCCTTCCTTCCTTCCTTCCTTACAAGGATAATTAATTAATTAATTGTTGTTGCTGTTGTTTTTGTTGAATAGCAGGGGTGGTCCAAATGGATCTGGATGAGTGGGAGGTCCTCCCTGCTGCTGATGATGGTTTTGTGGAGATCAACTCAAGCAGCAACAGTAGTAGCACTAGTGTTTTGGAGATGAATTACTTCATCTGTCCTCCTACACCCGAGAATATTAGCACTAGAGGAGGAGGAGGAAAAATGAATTTGAGGATTCCCCCAATAACATACACATACCTCAGATCCACCAGTTTGAGGAAGAGGAAGAGGAAGAGGAAGAGGAGGAGGAACTTGATGATGATTCCATTCAATCTGCACACAATCTTTGGAAGCGTGGGATCGCTGCTATTTGCTCATTTGCTGCTGCTGCTCTCTGCATCATTCTTTCCACCCACCACCCCCATCCCCATCCCCACCACCCCAATCCAATCAAAAATAGCCTCCAACACTATGCCACCGCACCAGTTCAAATAACCAGAGCTCGCATCACTTGTGCTGGTTATTATGATCCTCCTGCTGCTGCTGCTGCTCTTTGATATCACCACTCATATATATTATAATCACACTCATCCCAACTACTCAACTATAACGTCCTCATCTTCTACTATTGCATATATTTGTATAATTCTCTCTCACACAATTATGTTATGTATACCGCTATTTCCTTTATGCTACAAAGTACGGATACTCTACTCTACTATGGTATATATTTGGTTCAGAGAGTTGTAAAAATTTGGGGGTAATTAAGGTTTACTAGTACTAATAAACGAGATGCATGTGCAGCAACAGAATCGAAGCATATTAACTGGAATCGGCTTTGGCAGCTTGAAGCATTTCCACTATCAGTGCCTTCACATCCCTACAATAGTAAGAAATCCACGAAAAAACATCAGAAACTGAGAACCAACATTTCACGTTTACCAACAAAATGAAATCCAGAGAATAGAAAGATTAATAGTGATCTGAAAACAACATAACAAACACCAAAAATTATTCACTCATCAATAAGCTACTCAGCTAACTAAACTAAAAATCAATATCTTTTTTTCCATCATCTCCATCCATTTTCTTCGCTCCGTATTATTTACCATATATGATTAAAAAAAAAAAAAAAAAGGTCCTACTAAATGAACAAGCCCACTTATATTTCAGTGCGCATTAGTATCAACATCTTTTTATTTACTCACTTTCTGTCAGCAGCACGCCTTGCCCAAGGAATTCGGAGCTTGAAAGTATTCCCCTGACAACCAGCCTTCACATACAATGATTACATTTAATAACAGGGCATGCTTTGTTATGGATATGAAACTTATAACAAGTCAAAATAGGAAACTGGAGAACATAAGCCAGATTATTGTGAGTAAAATGACATAAGATATGTCAATCAGGAAATAGGATCAGAGTTCTTAATATAACCTTCACATTGAAACCGAGACTGTCTATGTCCAACATATATGCAAAATCCACCTGAAAAAAAAAAAAAATACTCCAAATTACATCCAATTATCAGGATATTATTAAGGACATATGTCAAGCATAAGCCGACTTGCACTGATGTTGTCAAGTATAAGAGCACAAATGATACTTAATGCTAAATAATGAATATCAATGATCAAACTTATTCTACTCATCAACATCCTTACTCTAAGAAACAGGAGGGGAAAAAATCTCACAAGAACAAGTCTACAATCAATGCAAGCCAACATTTCATGTACTTCCATATTCATTCAAAAAAAGAAATCTAAAAACCACATATTAATAATTGTTGCTGGAAGAACGATGAAGAAAAATATATATTACTGGGACAGAAGTAGCATGCTGCACTATCAGCCTTGTATCTTCTGTGTGATCTTTATTCATGTGCGACTGCAACCAAAGTTTGAAGCCAGTAAAATTCAGGGATATAAGGCAGCCAAAGATGACAAATACTAATAATTTTGGTGTCACTGGTCATACCGCTATAGGCTTTGAATATTGATATATAGGATCCACTTTCGCTGTTCTGAATTCCTCTTTGCTGAATTCTGCAAAATATTTGGGTAAAGAGGGGCTATAATCAACAAGAATAGATCACAAAACCGTGAAATCATCTAAAAAGCTGAATTAATGAAGAGATACAGTGTTGGTCATGTAATAATCATTGACAGGCGTGGAGTGGAAAAGAATGACGGAAAACTAGTAAATAGAAAAGGTCTCCAGAAATACACGGACCTCCTGATCCTAATACAGCTGTTGCGACGCCTGATACATATCTAACAATTTTAGGTTCAATCCGCAGGAATTGGAAGTCACCAAAGTCAACCTTTTACAAAAGTTATCACAGGACATCAACAATATATTACAGTCATATAGGCTTTAGAATGTTGAATGGCACAAGCTACAAATAAAAAGGCCAGTGTTACCCAAAATGCATCAGGATGTTGAGCCATATATGCAGCACGAATGGCTTCTCTATCAGTTTCACTGACCTGTATTGATGCAGATAATCCCAGGTCAGTTTTTGTTTAAGAGATAGGGAATAAAGAGGGAAAATGTGGAAGTTATGGCAAAAGTGATGCTTACTGAGATGGCATCACCATGCACTACGATTACTAGGTCAGTCCTATCCTCAGGATCTTTTGCAACAAGCAATGAGCATTTCGCATTAGCTAAAAGATCCTGCATCAAATAAAAACGTTTCAACTTAGACACAGTCATAAGGAATTATATAAGGATACTCAGAGCTCAAAACATTTTGATGTGACCCCCAAACAGAACCCCATTTCCCCAGAAGCATTTACAAGTGAAAGAGCAACAGAGGATGCTGCCATTATCAAAAGCCAAGTCCAAAAAAAATTAAAGAAATAAAATTAAAAGTGGAAGATAGTTTAAGGACCTTTGTATGAAGTGCCAAACTACTAACTGCTAATATTGGAGATCCATGAGCGTCACAAGCAAAGTTCACCATGGAACCTGATGGGTACCCCTCGTACTTCTGCATTAGTAACACCAGAAATTTGAATGAAACGATCAAATATTAAGAGATACAAAGAATTCCGTGGGAGTAAACAGATAATGTGGATTGAGTAAGGAGGCGATGGACCTGAGATACAGTAGAGAGGAATCCGCGGAAGGTGTAATGGAGGAGTGTCCTAATTTCCTGAATAGGCATCCTAGCCGCTTTCTCCTAACAAGGAAATTAGAAAATGAAATTGAAATTGAAAATCCGTAGATAAAGTTGTTTAGCAGTAGCAGAAGAACCTGGTGAGCTTGAATGAGTTGAAAGACATCGAGTTCAGCATTCTGTGAGTATGAAAACAAGATTGAATTACAATAAAAGAAAAAGGAAGGTAAAATTAAATGGAATAAAAAATGACCTGATTGGTGGAGGACATGCGTGTTAGGGTTTGGGAGGAGGAAGGTCTGAAGGGAGGATGAGTCTTATCATGATTACCAATTCCAATTCCAATTCCAATTGAAGAGGATAGGAAACGAGGGAGGAAACAGCCTTGTCGAATTGGAATAGGAATAGGAATTGGAATTGAAATTGGAACTGGAATTGATAGGTGCTGTGCCTGTACTGCCACACTCCTCATCATTCCAATTCCGGTGGTGGAGAGTTTTTTCGAAACCACCGGTGGACTGAACGGGACAGGAGGATACTTAAGCTGTCATCCCTCACTCATAGTCATAAAACACACGAATTAAACTTAAGTATTATTGTTTCATATTTATATATAACTAGTAAGTATTTCTCGGCAATGCACGATTTGAATATTAAAATTCAACGTAAGATGAATTATAATAGAAATTTATTTATTTTTATTATGTAAATATATATAATAACTTTTCTTACTTATATATAAATTTTATAAATTAATATATAATTGGGCATCTCACAATAAAAATTGAATATATATTTTTAATTAAATATTTTTCATTTTTTAATTAATTTTATCACATATTTTTTTTTCTCTTTATTTAAACTATAGTTTTGTTTTATACTTAAAAATTTATATTAAATTTTTATAAGAGCAATTAAATTAAATGTGATTTTCATTTAAAGAGATTGTATTTCTTTTTTTTGATAATATTTATTTTTATAAAAAAAATATCAATCTCTTAAAATTATAAAATAATATAAAAAAATATTTGTTGTTTTTAAAAACAATTTTTTTTTTTAATCTCATTTTTATATTTTATATTTTTTATTTTTTAATTTTTATATAAAAATAAAACAAGGCAATTGGATTCAAATATTTCGTTTGTACAAAAAGAAGATAAGAAAATAAATATGTAACAACTAATGTTTTTTTTTTATTAATTTGATCATCTTTATTTTCTTAGTGGAGGGAGATAAAATAAATAAATCTATATTCAATTACTAAAAAAATCTTATCTTCCAATTTGGCAAAGTATAAAAATTATATTTAATTTTCATTTGGCCATAATAAAATTGAATATATATATTTAATTAAATATTAAATTCATTATAAATACTACAATTTTGAACGTTATGCACTACTTTTCTCTTTATATAAACTACTTTTAATTGTTATTGGGTTATGATGATGCATGATTATAATTAAATATATAATTCATTTTTTATTAAATTTTTTATAAGTATTAAGATTAAATTGTTTCTTTTTTCATTTTTTTAAAAGACGATATTTCTTTTATTGACGAAATTTTTTTATACAAAAATATTAATCTCTCAAAAAATTTAAAGTTAATATAAAAAGAAAATATCTGTTGTTGTTGAAAGAAATAATTTTTCTTAATGGATGATATATTTTTTTTTTTATATAGAGAAAATATTAATCTCTAAAAAATTAAAGTTTATATAAAAAGAAAACATATGTTATTGTTGAAAAATTCAAATAAAAATTTAGGTTTGTATGGAAAGAAGATAATAGAAATAAATATGTACTCAACTAATCTTTTATTTTTTTAGTGAAGGGAGATAAGATAAATAAATCTATATTCAATTATTAATCTTTCTCAATCTTATCTTCCAATTTAGCAGTAATTTTTTGCGGAAAAATTAATAGTTTTCAAATTTATGGCAGTTTCTGTTTATATATATGTAGACTTCCTCGAATAAAAGAAAATTGTTTTGAACATTACCATTAGTTTCGGCGAATATCTCTCACTCAATTCGATATATGTAATCAAACTGAAATCAACCTCAAATCATTAACTTATGTAGTGAATTATAAATACATTAAAATTTAATTTATAAACTAGATCAGATTTTTCTTTTCTTAATTCATTTAAATAATCATGTCCATTAACTCTTCAATGGTTTTAGAAATAATCCATTAACCATAATCCCTTTTACTAAATACTAAAATATGAGTTATAGATGAGAACCAAGACAAGAGGAGAAGATAGAAGAAGTTGAAAATTCGAAAAACTAAAGTTTAATTAGAAGATGTGGTCAAAGCGTATCCAAAAGTATGATATTAGTATCATTTATTGAGGAACAAATAGCAATAGGAGTGGCATAAAATGATCTGGGATGTTGGTATTATTGAGCTTCTAGATATCCTCTTCCTTCCAAGTATGATACCACCTGGCCAGCCATCTCGTTGGGTGTTGGACAAATCCCATCCTCTGGTTTTATCTTAATCTGAAACAACCCCATATGTAGGTAGGTAAGTAAGTCAGTAAGTCGAACACACATTCACCATCTACAAAACTTATCTATTATGCACACCTCACAATTCAAAGGAGCTTCATAAGGATCATCTATTCCTGTAAACCCTGCAAAATTCTCTAACACACTCAACAACCTTTCTAAATTATCATCACATTCCCAACCAACCTTTTTATTACCAACACAACTTTGATCTTCCCCGCTCGTGCAAGTTTGTAAAGACCTTTCGCGTCCCTTCCTTCACACAATTCTAGAGGCATGTTTAAAAAAACCTGCAAATTTTTATTATATAAATGTAATTACATTTGCCTACAACCGAGACAATATTTTGACTGCACCAAACCCAGCTTGCCTCAATAAAATTTTCAGGCAGCATCAGCAAACAGCTTCGCAACTTCCCCTAGATCCATAAGAAAAACACAACTTTATCAAAATACTTTTCTTTATAAGCAAGAAACCAGCTCTGAGAAATATTCTCATATTAAAATGACGGACAAGTCTCAGAGCATATCCAATGCGAACAAAGGAGTATTTTGTTAGGCCAACCATCAAGCAGCTTAACCTCATGGTCTGCACCAGGAAAGAAATAAATATCCTTGAATTTTCATTGTTTGTTACCCTCATGTAAGGGTAAGTAGAACATTGTCTACATCAACGAGGATGAACTTATGGGTTTGCAACTATTGCGTACTTGAAATGCAAAACACAAAGTTCAAATATCTTAATAAGTATATACATATTGAATTAAGAAAATGCATTTCTAAGGTCTCTGGTGTTTTACAATATGCTATTATTGAATCAGAGTAACCAACCCCTACCAGTGCTAAACAGATTCACATGTTTGGATCCATAATTCAACAAGTAAAAACTAGAACAAAGATGAGACGAAAATAAGCAAAAGAGAAACGGTAGAGAGATACATTCCTACATCAACCAACCGTACACTTACCGACCCTGCGTATATTTTCCGTCCTATCTTCTGGTGTGAAACCTAGATTTTTATTCAGACCATGCCTAAGGTTGTCCCCGTCGAGAACATATGAAAGTTTACCCCGAGAGTGCAATGTTCTACCCAGTGAGCATGCTAGAGTGCTTTTCCCTGCGGAGATGGATCGAAAAACATTAACGATCAATGAGATTTTGAATTTATTTAAATAGATTTTATTAATATTCCAATGGCGCAGAGTGCCATAGTTATACAACACAAAGTTGCCAGGAACTCAAACAGTTAAATGCATCCATGTTAACTATATGATGATGCAATATTCTCCAAGGGGTGAATGAGGACAGGATAAAGTGCAAAATAATGACAGCTCAACAGTAAGAGATAAGTTGCAGGTTATATACAACAGGCATAAACTTACTCAACGCATGGATATCTAGATCACTACCACCTCTAGATGACTGATAAAATTAAAACACTAATATTTGATCTAGGCACTACAAGCCTTTATTCCACTATTTGGGGTCAAGTATATCCAATCTAGGCACACGTTCTCACTAATATTTGATCCGATACAATAACACAATGAAAGACATGAAATGTAAGTACAACATTCACCTGATCCACTTAATCCAGTAATCCATACAATACATCCCTGTTGATTGAGCAGCTTTTGCCGGTCAACCCTCCCTACAGGACATTCATGCCAGAAAATGTTTGTTGAATTGCCCACAGTAGACATTAGGAAAACTTCTTGTTTAACCTGTTAGGTATACAGGTAATCAGATTCTTATAAAAATATATTAAGAAAGCAATTAAAACAAGATCACAGCGGCATCATTCTGAATTCTAGATTCCATATTTTCTTTAAAATATTGACAAGCATTGACCACATCAGAGCAAACAATTTGTTTTTAAAGTTGCAAATTTGCAATAAACAAGAAAGACTTGTTCTTGGAAATTTTCACCTTTAGAAGATGCAAGAAAAGCTACATTCGTATCTCTCAAACATGTCATGAGAAACAAAGAAAAGGCAAATAAGATAGGTGGGAATCAACATTAGCATATTGAATAGCGTAGCTCTAAAACACAAGTTTAAACAAATTTTGACAACACATAAAGGCAGGGAGGCAATAAGATTTAGAATCAAGAGCGAAGAAGAAAAGAAGATTAAATGAAAAGAAATTACCTGGAATTAAAGAAACGGGTGATTTAGTGATGGAATTTAAACAAGAGATGGCAGAATTTGGGGTTTGTTGAATGTGGACGTATTTCGTAAAGAAATGAAAAGGGGGGTTACGTAACGAATGAGCGCGTTTCTAATTCTACACACACCGGACCGGATGCCCATTTTTTTTTTTTTAAGCAATCAATTATAATAATTTTCTAAAATAATCAATTATAATAATTTTTTTTTACCATTTCCCAAAAAAAAAAAAACATTTTTTTTTACTAGGTTATAACCTTTTGTATTACGTGGGTAAAAAATAAAATTATACTATAAAATAACAGTATTAAATTTTTAAAAGAAGAAATATACTACACAATTAAAAATATGTTATAATAAATTTTGAAACCGCAATCGCACCGCAACCCATCGCAATCACCACAAGAGGACCCACCCGAAATATAATTTTAAACGAAGCGTTTTTAAATTTTAAAAATAAAAGGGGATTTATTTTTTACAAGAGAACCTCCGTGTCTCAAACCCGACCTCTCAAGATTTTTATCCTTAAGAATACATATTATTTATAGTTTAACAATAAAAATATGATTACATGTAAATTGAATGAATCAAATTAAATAAATATTTAATTTAAACAAGAATTAATCATGTTTTTTTTAACTATTTAAAAAAAACGTTTTTTTACTAGGTTATAACCTTTTGTATTACGTGGATAAAAAATAAAATTATGTTATAAAATAATAGTATTAAATTTTTTAAAGAGGCAATATACTACACAATTAAAAACATGTTATAATACATTTGAGCATTTTTATAAATGAGGCCAAGTAATTAAAATGGTAGGGTTTTAATATTTTAAAAAATAAAAATATTGATTTATCCTACACGATTAAAAATATATTTTTATCCTTAAAAATACATATTATTTATAGTTTAACAATAAAATTATGATTATAAGTAAATTGAATGAATCAAATTTAATAAATATTTAATTTAAAAAAAGATTAATCATGTAATATTGTATTATTTTTTATCAAAAAATTGTAAATAGGATGAATATTTTTTACCGAGGAAAATTGTTGGAAGGTTATATTCAAATGCTACACAATTAAAAATATATTACATATTGTTAATATAAGATGTCTTGCAACAATACATTTTATAATTGAAAAGAACCTCAGAAAGGCAAAGTCATAATACAAGTACAACTTCTCAATTAGTGGATAAGAGATTAATTATTTTACTCTTTGTTGTCAATGGTAGATAACTTAGAAGTTTGAGAATTGATGATGACTAACAATATTCGATTTTTAAAATTCATGATTTATGTTGGAACCTTCCTAAAGTGGATTAAGTTTAAGTGGGTGATATGTTTGATTGTTCGACGATTATGAATTCATAATTAGAGTTATGAACACTAATAAATCCTTGAACAAACAAACATATTCAAAGTTGTAATATTGTATATTTAGGTACTTTGATATTTACTTTTTTTTTCCTCCCACGGCATATTAGTTCAAAATCGAAAGTGAAATATTTTTAATATATATATGACACCTTTCTATATTTAAAAAAATATATATATATATATATATATATATATAACACTATAAAAAAGGATATTTATTTGTTTATTCATGTGTCTTTTTGAATTTGATACAATCACAATTTATTACTTGAACGTATATTCTCTCAAGCAATCATTTAAGTCATCAATGCAATCCGTATCTCACATTTATTGTTTGTATCACTAAGATCATTAATCCACGTCTTAATCCCTAATCCCGATATTTTAGTGCACAACACATATAATAATACATTTTATTAATAATTTAACAATAGGAACATGACTATAAGAAAATTGAACAAATCAAATTAAATAAATATTTAAAATATTTAATCTAAAATAAAATTGTTCATGTAATACTGTATTATTTTTTATCAAGAATATTATAAATTGGATTTTTTTTTTTCCCCTAGAAAAATTATTGTAAAGTCAAGATCGATTTTAATAAAACTAATGGTTCACATTAAAAATTAAATAATATAAGATGTCATAAACAATATATTTTACAATTGAATATTTTGAAATAGAGTGATTAGACAGGTGTTGGTTGATTCTCAATTAGTAGATAAGAGATTAATTATCTTACTCTTTGTTGTCATTGGTAGACAACTTAGAAGTTTGAGAATTGTTGATGACTAACAATATTCGATTTATAAAATTCATGATTTATGTTGGCACCGAATTGAATTGCATTTAATGGGTGATATGTTTGATTGATTGACGTCCTGAGAATTCATAATTAGAGTTATGAACACTAATATAATACTTAAACAAACAAACATATTCAAAGTTGTAATATTGTATATTTGTGTACTTTGATTTTTACTTTTTTTTTCAACTTTTATCATATTAGTTATAATACGAGTGAAATATTAAATATATATATATATATATATATATATATATATATAATGCGAGTGAAATGTGCTATTTGTTTATTCATATATGTACATTTTGAATTTGATACAATCTCATATAGTCCAAACTTCCAAGCTTTGAGTAAAGACCTCCCGCCAATTGATATAATTGAATGCTAATATATTTTCGATAATAAAATTTAAATATTTTATACTTACACCAATATATATCAATATTCATGGTTATATATTTCAAAATACATAAATATGTTATTTTATTAAGATTTATATAATTTATCTTGCATGTCATGAAAATCAATTTGCTTCTCAAAACACTATCAACTTTTATTAGAACAGTCTGTGAAAAAATTCATTTTCAATTTTTGTAGTGTCATTTTCAATTAGTGGATTTGATTGGGATATTAAACCTTTGACATTTTCCTTTTATAATAAATAAAATTAATTCTTTATTCTCTATTCACCTGTAAAAATTTGTTTGGAACTTAGAAAAAAAAAGTAAAATATTACAAAAAAATGAATCAACTATGCTACTTTATAACATTTGGGCCGACTTATATATTAATAGAGAGGTAAACATTCTTTTGGGCTAAGTGAGATGTTTATGGTGATTTGGTAAAACATGTGGTTGATTTTCAATTCTCACTCCAACTCTCAACTTCTACTTTCAACAGCATATATAACAAAACATAAACAGAAAAAACATGGCCCCCTGAGGGATCAACATGGCTCCGCCCCTGGATACAATCACAATGCTACATTACGTGGAATTTCTTCTGTGTATGCTCTCATTTCACATATTTTATATTTTTATAGAATATAGTACTATATATTATTGTTCTCTTTTGGAGCTGCTCTAGTACGAACTTTTGATGTATTGAAAGTTTCCCCATAATTAACGAATCTTCTGATTTGTATCACATATTTTCTGATAGATATCTTAATTTCCAAGCAGATACAATAATTTAATAAATGTATTTTTCTATTTATTTTTTAGCAGAAGAATGTGCTTGTTCACATGTTCATTATATTAAGTGTCAAGACATGATTTTAACATATGTATTTGTTTATGATGTATTTAATAAAAACTTTGTTTGGGTCTCCATAGGGTATTTGTGGATTGAAATTTCGGAACCAAGAGTTTGTTAATTCGCTTGCTAACTATTGGAGTAACTAGAAAAAATATTTTCCGTAGATGTAGATGCGACAAAGATAAAGAAAATGATTATATTTTATTTAGCAGATTCAATAAAAAAGTATCATATTGTATGAAACATGTCTCAAATAGTACCAAACATGTATCAAATGTCATTTTGTTAGATAGTATACATTTCTATAATTTTATAATTTTTTAATCTTTTTTTATCAATTTTCTTTTATTTATGATACGTTAAAATATTCAAATTTCAATTGCCGAATTTATGCTCCTGTAATCTCTCACAATCTACGTCTTCCTTCATCGATTATTTTTCTTTACACGGATACATTATATTAAATAAATACTACATAACTTATAACTTAATATAAGAAATGAATGATAATATGCACATATAATATTATAAAATAATTCACATTTATATATTAAACTAATTAAATTAAAATTTTCAAGTATTTAATTTAAAATTAATAACATAAATATTATTTTCAATTAAGATGTGTGCTGGTATTAACTATAACCTACAATAGATATAAGACACATATTAAAAATTAAACAATTAATGATTGAGATGTAAGTTAAATTCATAAATTATTTGAAACACACAAATTATTTTAAAAAATGAATAATTAAGATTTAAATATTAAATATCATAAATAATTTTTTATAGTATTTTTAAATTTTAAAATAGAGGCTTTATAGAGATTGAGGGTGATTCGCCATGATAAGGGATTCCAACCCAATTTCATTTTGCAACTCAATACTAGTATTCAGGATTGGCACTTAATATCTTATTATAGATAAATATTTGTGTGCACCCTTTGTACCAATTTTTTTTTTAAAAAAAATTGGCCCGGACCCAAAACAATACAACCCGAACTCGGCTCGAGTGGTTCATGGTTTAGAGTTATTTTTTCCCGGCCCGAACTCAATCCGACCCGATCCAATTTCGATCTGAGTGGTTCATGGTTTAGGGTTTAGATTTAAGGTTCATAGTTCATCCAAATTAAAATTGAATCAAATTCCACCTTATGCAATTGGTGCACACAAGCATCACTCTTTATTGTAGCGAGGCGGTTTTACTTTTATTGAAATTTTTAGATAATGTAGTAGTAAATTACTCCATTATTCACTCTATTTAATGCAATCCCATATTTTATACTAGTATGTAAATGAATTGAACAGTTTACGGTAATAAAAGAAAATTCTGAAAACAAATTTATTGTGGCCCAAAAAGAAATGGTTAGGCCCATATACGTTGAATGAGGAGGTAATAGATTGGGCTTGGAAAGCCGTAATGGGCTTTGGGTTGATACTCGTTTACTTAAAACCCTAAACCCTAGCTCTGAAGCTGAAGCCTGAAGCAGCAGCAACATGAGACCTCCAAGGGGACGTGGCGGAGGCTTTAGGGGAGGCCGAGACGGTGGCTTTAGGGGTGGTCGAGACGGCGGCGGCCGTGGCTTTCGAGGTGGTGGGCGATTCGGCGGTGGCGGCCGTTTCGGTCCTCGTGACGAAGGCCCTCCTTCTGAAGTTGTTGGTCTGTTTTTTTTTTTTTTTTTTTGCTTTTAAAAAAAGAAAGCATATCTAATTGTAATATATATGCGCAGAGATTTCAACATTTGTTCATGCTTGTGAGGGCGATGCAGTGACAAAGCTCACAAACGAGAAAATACCTTACTTTAATGCTCCAATTTACCTTCAAAACAAGACTCAGATTGGTAAAGTTGATGAAATCTTCGGGCCAATCAATGAATCTGTGAGTATCACTTTCCTAATCCTTGTGTTTTACCGCCAGGTGGATAATTTAATAAATATATATTGTCTTATGTTGTAGTATTTTTCAATTAAGATGATGGAGGGCATTGTGGCTACCTCATATTCTGCGGGCGATAAGTTCTACATTGACCCTGCTAAGCTTTTGCCACTCGCAAGATTTCTTCCCCAGCCAAAGTATGTTTTTACTTTGCTCTTTTTTTTTTCATTCAATAATCCAATGCTCTTGCGCTTTTATTATTGTTATTATTATATATATAGTCTATAATTCTTCTCCAAGTAGTATAAGGTTATGTGGATGTTGTACAAATGAATGTGAACAGCTCCCCTATTCCATTTTTTGTGTTACACTAATATTTTTGGGGCTTTTAACTCTATTTCACAACAAGAAGACAGGTGTATCTATTTTTGATACAATTTCATAAACATCCGAAATGCTCTTGTTTCACTATCAGCTGTTGATTTCATTCATACCTTGTTAAACAATCAAGCTCTTTCTTTCTATAATATCCCCTGCTACTGTATTATATTTATAGGGGACAAGCACAAGCTGGTAGAGGGGGAGGACGTGGGGGAGGAAGAGGAGGCGGCGGAAGAGGTGGTGGATTCCGTGGGCGGGGTGCTCCCAGAGGTGGTGGATTTAGAGGAGGTGGTGGATTTAGGGGTGGGGGTGGTCGTGGCGGCTGTTTCAGGGGCAGAGGAAGATCATAGAGAGGTTGAACCTGATCAGCATTATCTCATGGCTTTTTATTTTAACAATGAGAATTAGTTTCCTATGTAATACATCATATGCTTTTTATTTAGCTTCGAAATCTCTACTTTTCCTCAGACTGGTTCCATTCGTTCACTTGTTGAATTGAGTATTTAAAGTGCATTTGGTCGTTTGTGTAATGTTGTCCAAGATGTTTTTTACAAGATTAACTTCAAATGGTAACTACTATTGGCTAGTAAAATTTATATGCCTTAAGCAGTCTCGTCCAACAATTTTCTCAGAAGTTTTGATTCAATCCGAATTGTAATAGTTACGCAATTTAAAAAAATTATTCAGATCTGGAAATAAAAAATCATCCAGTAAAGGTTTTGGGCACTTGGTTGGGCTTTAAACTAAAGCTACACACTCAATCTAATCTCCTGTTTATTAGATTCTCGTGTAGAGCATATCATTTAAAAAGTCCAACTATCTCAAAAATAAAGTCACATTGACAACATGGATGAAATGACAGAGACACTTTTATATCATGAATATCATAATAAAATTAAGTAGCAGCTCAAGTATGATCAATGCATCCACACAATTTTACTCATGTCCATTTCAGACCAACTTTCGTTGTTTACCCCATTAGGAGAATTTTACAGATGCAAATCAGTACAGTTTGGGACAAAATAATACTCCCAATTTTTTAAATTGAGTAGGATAATCTCAGTTTTCAAAGTTTCAACTCCACCATCTCTAAGAAACGGAGATTTTACATACAGCTTCAGCAGACAGTACGACCATAACAAATTGATGCAATGTAGAGATTTTTGGACCACTTTTCCTGCATGTATGAAAACCATTGTCAAAGGCCTGCTAACATTATTTATATTTAAAAAAAAAAGAAAGAATAATAATTATAAAACACCAAGGCATGTCCAAAATGTAATTAAAGTACATAAAAATTGGTATTTCTTATCACCTCCATAATTCAGTCCCATGTTCTAGAAAAGCATAAAACAAGGGATAAGTAAACTGTTTGTACCTTTACATGGGTACTTGGGAATGCAGATGTGCGAAGGGTCTCCTGTGTCTCATCCATCATTTTACGTCTAGGTATACTCAATATAAAGGCTGCTTGATCAGCAGTTGCAGCCATGGAGGTTATTCTGAAACCATTTTCCCATCTACGGTGTATTCCCTCGCTTGGATAAAGAAAATCAAGCTCTACCACCTGTGAATCCCGTTTTCATTACTACCTACACATGACTAATAAAATAGACCCATAAATAAAATTCTACCTGTTCAGAATACCCCGAATTTCGAGACATTACAACACCCCAACGATTGCCAGCAGTAGTCATGGATGTTACATGGAAACCTTCTTTCCACTTTTTGTTTATCCACTTGAATGGAAATGATTCACTAACTTTATAAGACTGTTGGGTGTAAGGAGTTCCTAACAATGCAAAACCAACAAATCTCGTAGGCATTCTTGGAAATCAACATAAGAACCGTTCAACATAAAAAGTAAATATAGAAAATATTAAATGGCCAACCTTTTGACATAACAACCAGGGAACTTCCGTTAGTTGCACCAGCTATAGAACTGATGTAATAATTTTTCTCCCATTGTTCCATGATCCAATCCTAACAACAACCATATAAGAATACTTAGTGACCAGCAAGAAGAAATAAAATCATAAGGAATTATTACTTGAATTATTTGTGTTGGCAAACAACCTTATGAAGGAAGACAGCTGAAAGTTCATACACCTGCGAATTAAAACCCGTTCCAGCATCCATGATCAAGGCCCACAGGTTTGTTGCTGAAGCCACACAGCTAATATATAAACCATCTTCATTACCCTTCTCCACGTGCTGACGCAGCCTTGAGTCTGCGACATTGTAGTGGTATCTACAAGTACAGTAGCAACAAAATAAAGCACATCATAAATTTCCGAGGTTACAACATCCATATTTTAAAATTCTGAAGCATGCACGCACAGACTAAAAATGCTTTGGAAAAAAAATTGCATGTACTTGCCACATGTACGTGCAAACAGATAAAAACTCACAGCTAAAAATTAAGTGCATACATTCAATGTACTATACCAAACAAACTAAATGTAAGAACACTTGATCTTCGTAAGTTTGACTAGAACACAAAATTATCCATTTTTCTAATGTGACTTAGCAAAGCCTGAAATTTCTCCATCCCAGGGCATAAAAATTGCACTACTATCTTAAGGCACTAGCATGTAAGCCATACGTCCAAGAAAGAACTCCTCAGGAACAAAAAAATCATCTTCAACAAAATCTTTTGTTAAATTCCTGTCACTTCAAAAAAATATTTTGGTCTGTATAACAGGAGAACATGTGGAGAAGAACAAAGAAATGTGCTTAGTAAAAATGAAAGGATTAATTTGGGAGAAATATGTATGTCCAGATTTTGGTCAATTTTATTTTGTTTTGGCATAGCCACTGTAGAAATCTTATCAAGGTGGTTTTGTTTTGTATAAATGACAACATTTTTTACCATTTAGTGAGAAGGAATATAGCAAAGCATAACTGTGTGAATCCATAATTCTTCAAGATTCACTCCATCTTAAATAAATAAAATATACCACCCAACCACAAATATAACAAATCCACTAAATAATACATTTAGAAGATACTGCATAGAGGATGTTTACCTTACATGTAAAATTTATACAACTATATGAGATTTTAGGTATACATAATAATAACTGGTGACCCTCAGCCCTTCACATAAACCAACAGGAGGCAAACAATTTACTCCATCTAACAAGCATGAAACTACATTCTCGCTAAATTTGGGAGAACTTGATGCAAGGTAACCTCCATATGCACCCCTTCCCCCCCCCCCCCCAACAAGCATGTTACTCTCGTGCAAAAGCTTTAAAAAGGGAACAAATAAGATATTCAGATAGGCTGCCTTCATAATGAATTCATTATTCTATTTGGATCATTATGGCAAGTGCGAATGTGGATTCTGTTAAGGCACCTCCGATACCACATCAGCAATAAATGTAACTTATAAAAATGCAGTAGAAAATAGCAAATAGAACCCAGATCATTTAAACTCTTAAATATACTATACAAAAGATACATCCATGCACCAAAATCTGTTAGACAGTCTTCAATAGAAAATTTTAAAAAATGATTTTAGGTAAGACATGCCTACATGTAATTCTTCAAATATGAGAAAGACAAATTAAATATCAATAGATACCGTCATGCTTCAACCACGGTAAAAGTGTAAAACTAATCACTGGCTTGTGAAACATCAAAGAAAAGGGCAGCAGAAATAGGGTTTCTTAGTTTTGTCAACATAAGTTTCATCGCTGTTTTCAAATGATCAGCAAAAGTGCAATGACCAGAGAATGGATACAAAAGTTCAATGAACTTATGCATGACAGTATCAAAGGGTACAACTTAATTGCACGTATTTACAAGTACATACTCACCTCTGTTTCATGGGTTTCCGTGCATTATACACTGAAATCCATTGAGTAGCAGGACTACCCAGTCGTACTTTCTTCTTTGGTTGCTCTTCTTCTTCCAGGTTTAAGAGCATTCTTCCACGCTTTTGGCCCACCTGTTAAATAGATGAATAATTCAACATACGAATATATTTTACTAAATAAAGTTAATCCCAGTTAGTTACCTTGAGAGCTCCATCAATTCTTATTGGCCGGAGGGACGAGCAAGGTTCAATAAGGCTTTCAAAAAGTGCTATCAGGTTAGAATAATTTGGCTCCTCATCGAACTTCATATTACTAACGGCCTCAAGAAACTGTTTAAATGGAGGGGGGCAAAAGCAACACATCAACTCTGCTGAAGTTGACATTTTCTTTTTACAGACTAGAAAACTCTTGTTGTCGCCCTGTAAATAAGAATGGAGAACAATAAGTTAAGTTTAATGAGGTAAGATTAGATGCCATAACTTACTAAAGCAACTATGCTAATTCACCTGATAGCCTTGCCATGGCAGTCTCCCCTTTATAAGAAATATTAGCGTGTACGCCAGCGACTCAAGATCATCCCTCCTACTTCCTGTACGACCCAAATGTGCATGCACACTTGCATACCGTATTGTGCCTCTGTGTATGGACCATTCAAATTTATAAGTTCACAGTAACCACGAGTGTCCAATATGGTATTATGGGCTTGTGTGCAACCACAACTCCAAGGGTAGAAGCACTTTTATTTTTTAAAAAGTTGGGTCACACCTACTTCTCAAAAAAGTGCTTCTACATTGAGTTGATGAGGTTGCAAACACTCCCTACATGTTGCATATTATCTAGTACCATATTTACATTGAAAAACAAACAATGCAGCTAAAATTAATATCTAGGCCATTAAAATCAATTTTTTAGACGAGGAACCTAAAGTCCGCAGCGTGTTGAAATAATCAAAAGCTGCTAGCAAACATTGGATGAGGAAACCTGGATTTGCCACAAATTAAAGCTTCCCCAATTATAATTAGTCCCCGCTATAAACAAATGAAGGTCACATAAAGTTTAATCTTTAGTGATCTCTGACTCGAATGGATAATCAAATGAATTTTCAGGTAAGTATGACAAGACTATATCAAAAAAATAATATTCATATATGAACCAGCCAATCCACATAAAGCAATTGGATGGTGGAAATAAATCCAATCTGTCATCATCTGTAAAGGCACTGCAGTAGCACTAATTTAAAAAAAAAAACAATAATACTATGTCAATAACAAAAAAAATTAAATATACTGGGATTGGCCCTTGGGACTTGTTTTTCAATTTTGGAATGAGAAGTAACAGTACACAGGTCACGTGTAGTTACTGCACTTAATAGTCCATCAAAGTGCACTTAAGATAATAAAATTCATGATATAACATCCAATCAATCCGGTTAAAACGTGATATTTGTTGATGAATTAGACTAAATCCCACATCTCATCACCACTCTTTACGACATCAAACTCTTACCCAGATGAGGAAAATTTCTTAGCAAATGCAATCCTCACAAACCTGAATATATCTGGCCTCTGATCATACTCAACATGCTGGCCAGATGATGTGTCTTTCCACCTAGAGGCTGCATCAGCAACGTGTTAAAAACAAGAGAAAATACAGATCCGAGAAGTAAAAAGGGTCTCAGAAGAAAAGGAGCCACTCAGATAATGATGTGTTTATGTGATTGTCTCTGTACATGCCTAGTTGCTGAACAGAACAGGATCACTATAATAGAGTATCATACCTAGTCCAAGATCAATAAGATACAGTTTTTTCTCTTCAGGAGTCCCTGGTTGACCAAGTAAAAAGTTCTCTGGCTTCACATCTCCATGGACAAATCTAGATAAGTATCGGAGTGGAGTACATAATTAGTTATATATTGAAACGAGTGAAGCAATTTGGAACACCAACAAAGCAAGAATCACGATCGTAAAATTAACAAGCATTGTTTGGGCAATGTTATGGTTATGTTTCACAAAAGAGATTATATCATTAGTTATACCCCTTCATGTGAAGCTTTTCCAGAATCGATATAGCCTCAACAGCAATGCAAGCCGCCATATTTGGAGACATCCTGTTTCAGGTGGTCATGTAAAAAAACATAACAGAAAAGGACAGTCCAGGGTGGGAGGGGAGGGGTACTGGGGATAGAGAGAGTGAGAGTCTTACGACTGGCCCAAAGAGTTCCAAACATCCCAAAGACTGGGTCCAAGCATGTCCATGACCTAAAAAAAAAATTAATAAAAAGAAAAAAGTTATTCATTGCAACAATGGATAAATGTGGAGCCAAAATGCAAAAATTAAAACCCACCAGAATGTAAAAATCCCCTTGGCGACCCTTATAGTGTACCCATGGGAGCCCATAACATCCATTCAGCGCACTTTATTTAAGGAAAAGAATATCAGAAAGCAAGCATATGAATCAAGAGAACAACATCCTCAAGTTATCAATAGATAGCTTACTTGTACACCTGCCACTCATATGGAGGGCCATAATTGCAGCCCTTACTACTTCGGTGTTCACACTTCAATGCAACCTGGAAAAGGATAGATTTTCCTATTAACTTGAGAAAACAATTAGATCTTAAGAAGACACTAGTGGGTGCCAAGTGTTACCTCAATAGCATCTGGTCCTGGTCCTTCAGTGCCACCACTTAACCGTCTGCCGACGTAAACTTGCCCAAATCCGCCCTTACCTAATTTCCTCTCTGTCTTGTACATGGGAGAGTTACCCACTTGTACCTACACCAGCAAAACTGGAGTTAATAGTTGATATTTTGCCAAAGCACAACAAGTAGATAGATAATTCAAGAAATGCAATTCTGAAGTTTAGAAACCATTAATCGTGGAACATAATTTTTTTTAGAAATATTGTAAAACAAGAAATACCCTATCAGGCACCGGGGTTGTAGTTGCTTCTTCTTCAACTCCCATTATTTTATCTGCACTACCACCATCCATGGCAATTTCCTTATCTGGAACACCCTCAACTCTATTAAATGCAAGTTCAGGAGCCCCAAGGCCAACAGTTTGAGGAAGAAGCACACCAGGTGGCTCCGAGGGGTCTAAATCTACCAACCTAGCACCCCTGCCTCTACCAGCAGCAGTTGGTCGTGAGGGAGTTGCTATAGCATTGCCTCTCCCCCGTCCTCTCCTTCTGGTTCTAGTCTGAGCAGGTGCAACGTCGGTTTCAGGCGCAGGATGGAGATCACCAAGCCGTTTTGATCTCCGTGCTCCGCTACGCAATTCTGGCATCCTCACCCATACAAAATCACCTCCGATGCATTCCCCACCTTCTGCTCACTGACATAAATAAGACATTATGAAGGTGTTACCAACCTTTATCAACACCAGAAAAACTCAAACTTTTAACAGGCCATCTGGCCATGACCAATGAAAATGTGTGAAAACCATGACACACTGATACCACGTTCAGAACATCTAAGAACATGCCTTGAATTTCCACATTAGGAAAAAAAAAAAACCTTTACGTGTTGTTTCGAAATCAAGATTTTCCCAACAAAAAATAACGCGCCGAAGTGGAAATGTGGAATCTAGCTTGTTCAACTCGTACAAAAAGAAAAAGAAAAAGAAAAAGAAAGGAAGCAAACTCCACTGGAGATGCCCAAACGTTCACAAAGGCTTATGGAGTACACCCCTATAACATAGACAATCATATGATTGTAGCAGAATAAGCACATGAATATAAAACACTGAGTAGTCCATCGACGACCAGAAAAGTTCAAAAGTCAAGCTGTTGAAATAAATGAAATTTTAAGTTTTTTTTGAATGAATAAAAAAAAAACAGAAGCAATAACAACAAAAGTTGTCCGCTGCTCAAAAACAGCAGAAGCAGAAGGATCGCTTTCCAGATAGCAAAATCAAATTGAAAACCCAAATCAATTGGGCAATCAATAATAGATCTTCAGTGAAAACACGTATTACCTAAAAATGGAGATGAAACTGGATCCAGGGGATGAAATGCTAGGTTAAGATGGTATTCCACGCCTATCCTCCTCGTTTCTCTTTCTACAACAAATATAAACATCTACTGCCTTCCTGCCTGCCTGCCCTTGCGGCCTTTGCCCTCTCTATCCTCCATATTCTTTTTTATCTTTTTATCTTTTTTACCTTTACTTTCTTGAAAACTAAGTACGACTCTGCCTTTCAATTTTCATCCCCTTAAATGAAAATGTGGAAATGGAAATGTGGACTCTTAATTGAGAATCAATTTTCACATTTTTAATTACTCTATTTTAAAATATTTTATTTCTATACAATATACTATTTATAATATTTTATATTTAATTTCTAATTTGAACAACTAGCTTTATTAAGATTGGATTTCACCTTGCAACAAATATTCTAGAGAAAAAAAAATAATATTCCCATAACTTTATTATAATATTATTTTTTAGTAAAAAAATATTTAAATGTTTTTATTATTTTGAAAGTATCAATAATTAAATTGATTGTTCAATTTTATATTATTAAATAATAATTTTTTTATTTCAAAAAATCGCGAATAATGCCGTTTTTGATGATGTGTGATAATTAAAAATTATATCAATTTATATTTCTCAATTATATTTAATATGATTATTATTATTATTATTTATTTATTTTTTTTTTATTTTTTTTAAATAAATTTTTTATAAAATAAATTAAACTTATTGTTGTTGTAAATAATTCAATAAATCTAATCAAAACTAAAATTTAAAATCAGAAATGTATGAACAATCAAATTTTTATTTTTTTATATGATCTTTACATGAGATTGAAAACGATGTTTTTTCCAAATTTTTTTGGTGAAAATGAGACCAAAATTGGATAATTCATTTAGTTGTGGGAGTAAATCAATTTTCACATTAAATTTTTTTAAAATATTTTATTTCTAAAAATATACTATTTATAATTTTTTTTGGGACCAAAAAAACTTTTTTTTGGTTTTCACCTCAATATTCAATGATAAAAATATATATATCATATTTATAGTTTGTGTGAAAAGATAATATTATATGATTAACTTTATATTAGATTAAATATTTTGAATTTTTATTTAATTTTATTTATTCAACTTACTTATAATTATATTTTTATTATTAAATTATAAATATTATATTATTGAATATAATAATATATTTTAAATTGTGTAGCATGTAAACTCTTAGGAAACATATTATTATTTTTTGATATAACTTTATTTTCAACATTCGTAATACACATGATTATACTCTAATATAAGTATAAATAAAAAAAAATATATTTTTTGTACAGCAAGTGCATCATATAATTCAAATAGATTTTTTAAATATGCAATTTGTTTATCAGATACATACATAATTTACTGAAATAAGTTGCATGTTTCATTATAAACGAGCAACATATTTATCAATTTGCAAGTTGTATTATGATCAATTTATCAATTCGTGACATGTATAATTTTTTTATCAACTTGCAAGTCATACTATGTTTTTGATTAAAAAATAGGTTGCAATTGGATTAAAAACAATTAATTGCAATTTAATTTTAAATTTTGAAAAATTGCAATAAATCACCACTTTTAAGAATGGTTGTAAATTAGGCTTATGAACACCCACTTTTGTGCCTGGATCTTACGTGGTCAATCGATATAGTCACCCCTTAATTCAAACATTATCATCTTGTATAACGAAAAATCAATTAGGATTGTCACAAAAGGTACTTCTTATAAGCCTAGTTTGCAACAATATTTAAAAGCGGTGATTTATTTACAATTATTCAAAGTTTGAGATTAGATTGCAATTGAGCGAATTGTGGTTATTTTATTTGCAATTAAGCCTAAAAAAATGTGCAAGTTGCAAATTAATAAAACACTATAGTACAGTAAAATATGGTTTAGGTTGCAATAGGTCAATTTCTTATGGTATAGGTATCAACCAGATGAAATTAATTGTACATGTTGCATATTGACAAAATGTTATGATAAATATTGCAAACTGATAATATGTTTACAGTATGTTATGTTTATCAATTTGCAATCTATATTATATTTTATGTTGTAATCGAATAAAAAGTATAATATAAATTGCACTAACTACAAAAAAATTATATGGATTGCAAATTAATAAAAAGACAACAGTACAGATGGCTAATTGATATAAAACCTAAATAAAAAATATTATTGAGCAAACATGGGTCTATGAAATAAGATCTACTTTTTGGCTTGTAATCATTTTCGTTAATTTTTATATACTAATCATAATTATTTTTTTCCTACCCAATTCTACAACTGATTTGCAAGCTCTTTCTTCCTCAATTCTCGATTTTCTATGTCCGAAGAAGATAAAAAAATACTCAAACTTACGTTAGGGATTCGTGAATCAATTAAAGAATAGGTAGATATTGACACAATAATTTTATTCCAATAATTATTTAAGCAAGTATAAAAATATACATCCTAAACAATTATTAATTAATTATTAACTGCACATTTTCTTAAATGAAAATACTCATTTTAACTAACACCCTTCAAACACCCACTTATTTACCATATGTCACTCTCTCATACCCTCAACATTTTATCACCTTTAATAAATATTTTTCTATTTTTCAATAAAGTTGAATTTCACTTTCTACCCCCAACACTTTATCATCTAAAATACTAATAAACAACTATTTTTTAAACTCCGAGCACACAGTAAACATACGATTAAAATTGGGAAGGAGGCAGTATAATTTTTATTATATAAGTATAGTAGTAAAAAAAAATTACGGGGACACGTGCCCTCGAGACGGGAGCTGTAGCTCTGTCTTTTCATGTAAGATGCTAAGACTGATGAATAGAAATATATTTAAAAAATCAAGAATTTAAAATTATGATTTAATGTTCTTCTATTAAGTTTATTAAGTTTTAGAGGGAAAATAATAAGAGTTTTTTATTTATTTTTTGTCCGGATGAATTTTTTTTTGGGGGATGTAATTCCTAGAATTTTTAAAATATTCTTTTAGATAGGTGGTGATTTTTTTTTTTCAATTAATTTTTTTATGTCTCAGTACTCAAGTAAACATGCCGATTATATTTAACACAACTATCTTTGAAATATGCAAATTTATATGACGACTGATGTCTAACTTCAATGCAAGAAATGATAATTTGACAAAATAAGTTCTACAAAAAAAAACTACAAAAATTTCTTACGAACTATTTATGTAAAACGTGCAAAGCAAGTGTTAAAAACTAGTTTATAGAAGTGTCATTATGTATTTTATTATTTGGCATAAGAAGATTTTCAATTGTGTATTTGAGTTTATGCACAATTTTTTGTCACATCAACTATCACATCTAATGTTAATTATACCTGCTAAATTTGTATTTTAATCTCGATTATATCAAGTACAAATGTTAATTTTAGAGTCCACTATCCACACCACTCATTTTATCCTCTACATAGTATAGTATTTATTACTTTATTTCATATTATATTTTATTAATTTATGCAAGCAAATAAGATAAAATATTTGTAAATATATATTAACAAGACGACTTTTTTTTCGTATGAAATGATTTATGTCAAGTTTTTAGACCATTATATTAATGGTCAAAATTAGAATACATTAAATTAGTAATAGAAAAACAAAGAGAATAAAGGGCAAATACATTTTTTAGGAAAAAAAAATCAAAATTGGTCTTGGAGGGGTTTGAATGTCCTTTTAGTGACACGTAGTGTGAATAATTAAGAGATATTTGTAAGGGGTATTTTTAAGTTACGAAAATTGCTTTATTTCTATTTTAGGAAATGACCAATCAAAATTAAGACGGAGAGAATATTATTATTAAAAAAAAATCAAAAAATATTTTTTTACGTTAAACTCTTTTTAATAATAATCTCACTTTCTGCATGCCGAATTTTTCTGTATTCAGGTCAATGAAGTCTCGACTCTTCGGGATTTCAAAAAAAGTCTCGAGTCTTTAACCAACACCCGGGCTTGTATGAGAGGCCTAGTGGGCTAACTTGGCTATACATCATGAGCGTAAAACTCAGGCTCAATAATATTTGGACATTTAGGGGTTGTTTTCAAACTCTACTCATTGGAGTAGAAGGGTTTTTTTTTTTAAAAAAAAAAAAAACTTGTGTGACCCAACTTTTTAAAAAAATAAGCACTTCTATCCTCTCATTTGTGTTCTAAAACACACCCTTATTAAGACCCAACATCACTTTTTTACATATATAGAACGACTTTTTATTTTTATTTTTTGAAAGCAACTACAGTAGAATCTCGATAAATTAATACTCAATTATTTAATAAACTCTCTAAAATAATATTGTTGGCCAGTCCCGACTCGGGGATAGGGTGCTAAATTAATAATTCGCTAAAAATATAAGATAATAAAATTTTGATAATCTCTATAGACTTTATATAAAATATAAATTAATAATTACTTATATACTACATATTACATGAATGATTTATGAAGGTTTCTTGAAAAATGACTCAATTATTTTTGTTTTTTGTTGAAATCAATTTCACCTTGAATCCCGTCTCTAATTTTTCTTATCACTGTAAGAACTTTTGGTGTTGTTTTCTCAATGCTCAACAAGAAATTATTCAATGTGATTGCCGCTTTAATAGCCTCGTTTCGCGAAGGGGGATCCATGATTGAACTTTCATTATCATCTTCAGCATCTTTATCAGTTCCAATAACGCTCTCAATAGTTTCTTCATCAGTCAACAATTGTGGAACTACATTTTCTTCTGGATGGTTTAGGGCATCTTCGACATTCATTGCATTGTGATAACCCAACTTTTTGATCAAATTTTGGAGTTCTCGAGTGCTTTCACCACCTATTTGTTCATCGGAGTTCTCAAAATCCATATACTCCATGCAGAGTTTGGCTTACTTTTTTTTATTGATTTATATGGATTTTCATAGACTTGACATGATTGTGGAATACACTTTTTTTATTGATTTATATGGATTTCCATAGACTCCGATGTTGGAACTATTGATGCAAATGTATATAGAACACACTTGTATATTAAAAAAGTTATCCAAATTGTTTAGAAAAAATACCAAAAATACATTAGTTCAAAAAAAATATATTATTATTCTTCATTATTATTCTCATCTTCATTCCCATCATCTTCATTTCCATTTCCATCACTGTTATACCTCGGCCTCATTTTCCACATAGCATTAGCAATACTCGTTCTCAAAGAAAACTTAAAATTCTAAATAAGTTCCCTGTATACTATTCATTCATTTCGCTAATGTCTTGCACAATCAATTTGACCCAACCCACTCTGTTCTACTTTGAATGTCTTCTTCATGATGCTCAATTACAATTTACAACAATAGACATGCAGCTGAATCAAAAATCTTATTTGGTAAAACTAAAAACTCCAAGAAACAAAGGGTTCAAGAAACAAAAACCAGAATTAATATTCTGCCAATGAAAATTGAAAAAATAAAAAACTACATACCTGCGGCGGGCTGCGAGGGGGAGGGAGGACGGCGTCGGGCGGTGAGCGACGAGCGGCGGGCAGCGGTGCCGCTTCAGGGAGAGGTGTGAGGCACTCTGCGTCGTGCAGCGATGCAGGGCACGGGGGTGGGCACTGCGTCGTCCGGTGGCAGGAGAACGACGGCGACGGCAGTGGGCGGCGGCGATGGTAGGAGAACAACGAAGGTTTTTTTTCTTCTGACCTTTCGTCTTCAGAGTTGTATGAGAGAATACGTAGAAATATCTGGTTGTTAGAAGAGATTTTGGAGAGTGAAATCTATTTATATTTTCGGAAGAGAATCAAAGAAAATCCATAGAGTATTAAAATCCATAAACGGTTGAATACCTAAAGATTTTTTATGACTTTTTAAAATCCATATTGAATACCTCAGGGTTTTAAAAACTTTTGAAAATCTAAATTGAATACCCCAGACTTTGAAAGTCTAAAAAAATTCTACATACTCCACAACCAATACCTTCAGTTTAAATTGATAGTAAAATTTTCAAAATGGTGCTCACTCGGTTAAGTGTGAGCCTTTTTTTTTTTTTTTTTTTTAATTTTTGCGCTTTGCGCACCACAGGACCTTTGCATCTCGAGTGCACATTAAGCTTTGACTGCCTTGGTTGCTTATTTTCTCGTTTGAATTTGGAGATGGCGACTTTTGCCAGACCTGAGAATGCTTTAAAGAGAGCTGAAGGTAAATTTGTTTATGCCTTTACATGTATTGATTGTTATTCTAACAACCAGCGCTTGCTCTCACAAGTCTCACTGTAATAGCCATCCATGGTATGAATATTAATCTGTATTATGCTTCTAGTTGAAGTGTTGGATATTCCATGACTATTGGTATATGCCAATTTGACAATTTATATGTGGTTCTTGAACACAAGTATCAATTAATGAATCACTGGCCGTAATGATTGGTAATGGTTGTTAATCTTCCAAATAGTCCTATTAGGAAGTGAACACATGTTTTTCTACTTATTTTTTCCCCCTTTTGCTTTATCTGCATTTTGATATTGGTTTGGGCTCTGGAGGGGAGTATATTCCTCTGGGGGCTTGTACAGATGCCTTATTTGAGATATATACAAGACTTAACATTTAGTCATTTAGAGCAGGAGAAAAAAAAGACTTCGAATCTTAACTTATATATGGACTTGTGCTGATGTAGAGTTGATCAATGTTGAACAAAAGCAAGAAGCCCTTGAAGCTCTTCATAGCTTTATCACCTCAAGGAGGTATAGAGCTTGGACAAGGGCACATGAGAAGATCATGTTCAAATATGTGGATCTTTGTGTTGACATGAGGAGGGGAAGGCATGCCAAGGATGGTCTTATCCAGTATCGTGGTATCTGCCAACAAGTTAACATTTCTTCACTGGAGGAGGGGATAAAGCATTTTATGCAGTTGGCCACTGAGAAGGCAGAAACAGCACGTAATCAATCTCAGGCATCGGAAGAGACTCTGGACATAGATGACTTAGAAGCAGATAAAAGGCCTGAAGATCTGATGTTGATCTATGTTAGTGGGGAGAAAGGGAAAGATAGATCTGACCGCGAGCTTGTAACTCCATGGTTTAAGTTCTTGTGGGAGACATACAGAACATTGCTGGAAATTTTAAGGAACAACTCAAGATTGGAAGCCTTATATGCGGTCAGTTCTATCCTCTATTTATTGTTAGTATTTTTCATGATTATGGGTTTTCTTGTGTAAGCTGAAAGAGTCTTACAATTGTAAATTAGTAAATACGTCTTCAATCATATATGCATGCTAACCTAGTGGTCTGGTGGTTTCAACAGCATGTACTTTGAGTACAATACCAGAAATTTTGTTTCGATCTTGCCTATTGGATAATAGTATTAGCTTTTAATTCATCAACACGGTAAATATCTGTCATTGTGCAATTTATGTTCACATGGGACTGTTTGAGTTACTATGCTAATGTCAAATGTTCAGATGACCGCCCACCGTGCCTTCTAATTCTGCAAGCAGTACAAGCGAACAACTGAATTTCGGAGACTCTGTGAAATAATAAGGAATCACCTAGCAAACCTTAACAAGTACAGAGACCAGCGAGATAGGCCTGATCTTACTGCTCCTGAGAGCTTGCAATTATACCTTGACACCAGATTTGAGCAACTGAAAGTGGCTACTGAACTTGAACTTTGGCAGGTTTGTTGAGTTCCCTTTTCTTTTGCCCACAGGTGCACTCAGTTACTACCATTAATTTGTTGGAGCTGACTGACATTCTCAAAGTATTGACTATATTTCCTCTATATTCTGCAGGAAGCATTTCACTCTATTGAGGATATACATGGACTTATGACAATGGTTAAAAAAACACCAAAACCTTCGCTGATGGTGGTTTATTATTCCAAGCTTTCTGAGATCTTCTGGATGTCAAAAAGCCATCTCTATCATGCGTATGCATGGCTTAAGCTTTTCTCACTTCAGAAAAGCTTCAACAAGAACCTAACTCAGAAGGATTTGCAGTTGATAGCATCATCAGTTGCCTTAGCTGCACTGTCAGTACCCCCTTATGATCGTTCATATGGGGCTTCTCATTTGGAGCTTGAAAACGAGAAAGAACGATCTTTTAGAGTGGCAAACCTTATTGCATTTGATGTTGAATCCAAACCAGAGAACAGGGAAGTGGTAATATATGCGTCTATATATTTTGCTTCGTAGTATTATTTTATTAATATTTTTTTTAATCTGTGTTTTATTTTGTTTCAGCTTTCCAGGTCATCGCTTCTCTTGGATTTGGTAAGCTCCAACACAGATGATTTCACATTATGTGTAGTGCTATGATTTTATATTTTAAATCTAGAATGATTTCACATTGCTGGTGTAGTACTATATCTACAATGCTACACCTGTTGTAATGTTTTGCTTTAGATTTTTTCTACTAGTATTTCAATTTATTCATAACATCCTCGGGCCTTCATTCAGGTGGCCAAAGGAGTAATGAACTGTGTAGCCCAGGAAGTGAAGGATCTTTACGATATTCTGGAACATGAATTCCTTCCTCTAGACCTGGCACTGCAAGTACAGTCCTTGTTGACCAAAATTTCGAAGCTTGGAGGTAAACTTGCATCTGCTTCTTCTGTTCCAGAAGTGCAGCTTTCTCAATATGTTCTGTCCCTGGAGAAGCCTGCTGCCCTTAGATTGCTGCAGCGGGTATGTTTTATACCATTATCCATCACTCTGATTAAGTGAATGCTTATATTTTAAAGTTTGACTCATGCTTATTTTGTATATGTTCTATATGTCCAGGTCTCCCAGGTTTATCAAACCATGAGTATTGATAACCTGTCAAAAATAATTCCTTTTTGTTTTTCCCATTGTTGAGAAGATCTCTGTGGATGCGGTCAAGAATAATTTCTTAACAATGAAATTGGATTACAGGCAGGGTGCAATTTTCTTTGGCAATCAGGTAACCATCTTGTTGATTCATTCACTTATTTTTCAATTAATTTAACATATTTGTCAATGACCATTGGCCTTTTATCATTTCAAGTGGTTCAGTCATTCTTGATTTGTGTTGGCAAAATGTCTTACGCCAATCTGTCCTCCTATTATCTAAATTGGCTAATTCTCTCCTAAACACTTCATGTAAGCCAGGATAATGATGTCACTCCACTATCATACCCCTATTCCATGACCTCAAACATTCGTTTGTCTACTTTTTGGCTGGACGAAACAAACTATGTAGATTTCTTGTAATATGAAGATATAAAAACTATTATCCTTCCCTTACACATGGCTGTTGTATAAGCACCTTGTTCCTTGGTAGATAATATATACTCTATTTGGGCTGGATTGACATTTAGAGTTTCTAACACTCCACTTCTCTTGTTAATTTTTTTTTCTTTCATGTTGTGTTCCCTCATGTTTTTCCTCAGTAAATTTGAAACCGTTGAATGTTTTGACTTATACAAGAACTTATATAGTGAAATATTTTCACCTTAAGAGTCTTGAATCAGAGGACCTGAGAGATCACCTTTCCGTATTTGCTGAATCCCTTAGCAAATCAAGGGTCATGATCTACCCTCCTGTGAAGAGAATTTCAAAATTAGGGGAAATTTCAGATTTAGTGGAAGTAGTTGAAAAAGAGCACAAGCGGCTTCTTGCACGCAAGTCAATAATTGAAAAGCACAAAGAAGAACAAGAACGACAGCTTTTAGAAATGGTATGTAATTATATGCTTTGTTAAAAATATGGCTTCTAAATAGTTGTAATATTACTTTATACAAGTTTAGTATTCTAGTTTATTAAAATTTTGTTGAATGTTAAGGAACGGGAGGAGGAGGCCAAGAGGCTAAAGCTACAGAAAATAACAGAAGAGGCGGAGCAGAAAAGGCTTGCGTCCGAGTTTCAGCAAATGAAGAATCAACGAATTCTCCGGGAATTAGAGGAGCGTGAACTTGAGGAAGCTCAAGCCTTGCTGCAAGAAGCTGAAAAACGAAGTAAGAAGAAAGGGAAGAAGCCAATACTAGAGGGAGTAAGTTGATTGATTCCCCCTGTTAGATTTATTTGGTTTTCTGCTAACCTGGTTATCTGAACTGCTAACTGTAATTTGGATTCAGGAAAAAATTACGAAGCAGACACTGATGGATATGGCTCTTAGTGAGCAGCAAAGGGAGAAGCTAGAAATGGAGAAAAAACTAAAAAAAGCTTTCCAAGATTATGGATTACTTGGAGAGAGCAAAAAGAGAAGAGGCAGCCCCACTTATTGATGCTGCGTTTCAGCTGCATTTAGCTCAAGGGGAGGCTTTCCACAAACTTGAGCAGCAGGTCTGAATGTGAGATTTTTTTTATGGTTGTTATTACTGCTGGTGATTTTGAGCGTTGATACAAAATGAATTTGAGCTGGCTGTATGATTGTGTGCTTGCTTATAAATCATTCTACTTTTATCTTGTTGCAGCTACAAATTGATGTTAGCAGACAACGCCGTACTAGAGACCTGGAGGAAAAAAAGAGGCTTGGCAAGATGTTGGAGCACAAGGTTTTATTTTTAATTTATAGATTTGATACCTTAAACTTTCCTTCCCGATTTCCTTGTATTTTATATCTTTAAGATAGCTGTGGGTTCTTAGACTACAACATTGTATTAGCTGAAATAATCCAGAACCTGGGACATGTTATTGTGCTTACACTTGGATTTTTTTGCAGTCAAATTTCCAAGAAAAAGTGCTGAATACTAGGAGAGCTGAGTATGACAGACACAGGCAGGAGAGAGAAGAGACTATCAACAAAATTATTCTAACAAGAAAAGAGGAAAGGGTGGCCAAGAGAAAAATAATATATTTTCTGAGAAGTGAAGAGGAGAGGCAGAGAAGATTGCACAAAGAGGAGGAAGCACGGAAGCTTGAAGGTATCATCTCTGCCCTTTTATTTTAAATCATTTGCTTTGCTTTTCTTGTGGGAAATCAAATGCATGTTTCTTTTTAACAGTCATGCAATGCAGTAGTGGAATTGTCCGTTTGACTTGGTTCCACCTTAATTCATTATCATCATAAAACATGTTTCTGGAGTGAGCAAATATTTTTGAATTCAAAAGAATTTTAATCATTATGTCCCCGGTAGAAATATAATAAGACTGCTTCCAGTTGATATATATCCTATAAACTAATAGTCATCGTGCTGAGGTGTTTGATTTACTAAGTTCAACATGATGGTAGGTGTCGTGTAATTTTTTTGAAAAGTAACAAGGATGCTGCTTTCAAGATGATGTTTGTAACTATGTGGCCACAAAAATACATGTAAATAAGCATTGCTAGTGATTTTAGCTTTGAGACAGAGTCATGACTCATGGCCAGTTGTATTTTAGTTATACATATATTTGATGAATGGTGCAGAGATGGAGAAAAGGAAGAAAGAGGAAGCTGAGCGAAAGGCGAAGCTGGATGAAATTGCTGAGAAGCAGAGGCAACGGCAGAGGGAGTTGGAGGAAAAAGAAAGGCGGCGGAGGGAAGAGGTGTTGGGGATATCCCCAAGGACTACCGAATCACCGATGATCCTGCTGCTGCTCGCCCCGTGGAGGTGGTATCTCCTACTACTGCTGCATCTGCGCCATCCACTGGGAAGTATGTGCCCAAGTTCAAGAGAATGGCTGCTGAGGGTGCAGCACCCGTCCCAGCCCAGGCCCCTCTTCCTGATACCGATAAGTGGTCCAGTACAGATGATCGAGGAGACAGGTGGCGCGACGATTGTAGGCCCCCTTATGGTGGTGGTGGCCCAAGGTCCACTTGGCAGTCCTCTAGTTACTCTGTTATGTGGTTTTTAACTTTTTCATGAACCAACATACTTTTTGACAAGTTTTGGATCTTGAATTCCGCCTGGACCAATTAGGTTTTGCCTGACTTCTCAAAGACATGTTTGGGTATGTTTGCAAACTCTAATGAAAAGGGCAGAAACACTTGTACATTTTAAACTGCTCTCTCGTAATTTTAGCTTCTAAAAAATGATTATAAGTTGTGAATAGGTTTGCAAACACAACGAGAACAGCCCTGCTATCTGCTTAAACAACTATTGGTCTACGTTTATTTGGATGTCTGAGAATATTATACTTCTCGTGCTGTGTTAATCACCGGTTTTCTTTCCTCTGTCCATTTATTTTTCACTTGAATTTTATGTTAAATTTTGTGAAGCATTTCCAACTTTCCATATAAATTGTGGCAGTTCAATTCGGTGTCTAATATTTGCATCCAAATTGAACTTGACATCAGCCTTGTTTTTGGTAATGCTAAATTTATCTTAATTGCGAATTTGTGATACAAACAATAAATAATTAATTATGTATAGAAAATGAAATAATGATACAAACCAAATGTTAAAATTTTCTTATGGAAATTGCAGGCAAGTTTCATCATTTCTCAATATACCAGCCATCCAGGATATTCAGGTGAAAAGATGGAACTTCAGAATGTTAAACATGCAGTCAGCATTTCAATGTAATATTAAAAAAACGAATCTTCCCAAAAATTAACAGGGAGGGAGGGTACTGTTCAATTCCATTCGAATTGTTGTTGGCCATATAAACAGAATCTAAAAATCAATTGTAGCTTAACATTCATATTCTACTTGCCCGCAGCAAAAACTTGCATAATTTCTGAGATAAACCCAAACAAACATCAAATACATACACAATGCAGACGAGGCAGCTTAATTTCCAAGGCTTCCCAGGCTGCAAAGCAGATAACACCTGGTCCCTGCAAATGTTATGCCACAAACACGATGACATAGATAATTTTGAATTCACATATACTTTAAATTCTCATACCATCAAAATGACTAATTTTTTAAAAACTAATATCAGCATATAGCATTCCCATACCTACATCATACACAGTCAGCTCGATTCTAGAGACACCTTCAGATCACGCGAAGCTACAAATTTCAGGGACTTTCAATCTCGAGCATTCTTCTACAAAATAAATTCATGAAAGAAATAACTGGTCTACCATCAAATACACTAGACACAGAATTCTGAGTGCGCAAAAATGTGTGTATACATATGCTCAAACAAAGATAAGCAAGGAACAAATGCGAGTACGCAAAAATGTGTTGTACATACATATATGCTCAAACAAAGAGAAGCAAGCAGAGCAATAGCTCTCTCTTAATTTTTTTTAATATGGGTTGGGGGCGTTAGGGTTGAGGCTTGGAATTTTTTATAGGAAATTTTAAACAACCACAAAATAACGCCATCAATTAAGATGCAGCTAAAGTACTTAGGTAGAAACAATAAATAACCTACAGTTGAATCGCAGATTATGTTTGTAAAAATAAAATGAATGACAAATAAAAAATGAAAGAAAGAGTTATATTGTAAGGAACAGCCCGCGCAGCCATCATCGCCGCGATGGCTCCGAAGGCGGGCAGTCTTCATCGCAGTGAAAGCAGAGAAGAAAGAGAGGGTAGGGGGGAGACCGAGAAGAAGACGGATGCCTCCGGCAGCCAATGATGGAGGGCGGCAACCAAATCTTAATAATCCCTCCGGCCCCCAAATCCCCACCGCCGCCGCTCCACTCCACTCCACCCAACTGCTCAGATAAGATCAAGTAGCGTGCCCTACTCACTCCTGCTCTCTATTTATATATAGTATAGTATTTCCAGTTTTGAGTTTCCTTAAACACCCTGCTGTCTCCAAATACTTGTCGATTACATTTGAGGGCAAAACCGTGAACAAAAATACTTTCTTGTTGTGAAAACCCTAACCCTACTCCCCAAGTACACCGCTCCAACTTCCTCCCTTCTGCTCGCCTCTCTCTCTCGTGTCACCAAAGGTAATTCTACTTTTTCTTCTTCTTTTGTCTGGTGCCATATGTATACTTTCTGGTTTATAGTTTCAGAAAGAACACTAATTTGATGCCGTATCAATCGCTATTTCTTGTTCTGGAACGGGGGTGAGGTGGGGTGGGGTGGGTGGAATGGATGTAGGGATCGGTGAAATTTATTGAAACTTGAAGCATGTGCTGCGCATGCTACTTTACTTGCAGGCTGCTCGGGCACTTGTTATGCTTCTTCCCTTTCTATAAAAGCCTGATTCAAGAACCAGACTGCATTTTTAATAAGGTAATAATAAAATTTGCAGGAAAGAACATGGTTAACGCTATAGCATTTTGGATCCCGTCCGTCACTATCTCTGGGTAGTGTAGATCAGTTACAAGCTTACAAAACCATATTTTGTTTCAAAACTTGGGCCATAGTTTTATTGTGCTTTACTGGCCTTGACGTGAGCCTTTGAATTTAGAGCCTTTTGTTCCATTGCCTGGGTTCATGGGGCTTAGACTCCACGTCTGTAATTGTTGGGTCATAAATGCATGTTGTCTGCGTTCACTTTTAGTTATGTAGATGCCGAAGTTTACACTTGCGGTTTCAGGTTGCTGATAATGGCAGAGCCCTCAAAAGTCATTCATGTTCGAAATGTGGGTCATGAAATTTCAGAGGTATAATATCTCCATACACTGCCTTTTTTGCTGCAATATGTTTCGCCTTTCTGATTTTTGGTGTTCGTTGGTAGTACGTTCTGGGAATAATGCTAAACTTTTCATATATTCTAAACTGGTTTTCAACCCCAAATCTGAAACAATGAATATGTGTAGGTTTCTTGTAATCCTAATGCTCACCAATTTGCTTATACATATTGAGTAGTAGTTAGATATGGATGAGGTTACAAGAGACCCAATAAAGTACAAAACCAATCTCTTTCAGAAAACGACTTCCTATCCAAGAAGATTGCATGACTGCATGGATAAGCTTACACTAACTTGTCAATTTGGGATCCAATACGATATTTTCCCGTGGAGGTATTGAGGACTAATTGGAATAGTTTTCCATGCGATTAAAAATATAAAAGAAGATATTGTCTTTCATTAAGTGAGCCAGAAGGAGAGGCTCCGTATTCTTTTATTAATTAATGAGTGGCCTTCTTACTATAAAGACGATCCTTTTGGTCATACCCTGAATCCGTGCATTACCATAACTCTGTGTGATTCTCCAACTTGTATTTGTTGAGTGAATGGTTTTACGATATTGAATAAGGTATTGAGTCGTTTTTGGATTTAGAGAATCTTGATGCCTTAGTTTTCTTATCTGCCAAAGTTGATTGCTTAATATTAAAATGGTTAATAACAAAAAGTTAGTCATAAGTACTCACAACCCTATTCTCTTTTTCTTTCTAATGATAAAAATCATTCAGGTGTTAACATGTTATATTACAATTTAAACATAAACAGTATATACACTTCTACTGCTCTGTCAATAGAAAATTAAGTTTTTTAGTTGCTCGGCTGCCTTCTAGGGTCAATATTTGATATATTTTGTGCTTTTCTAGAATGACTTGCTCCAGCTGTTCCAGCCATTCGGAGTCATCACCAAGCTTGTGATGCTTCGAGCCAAGAATCAGGTCATAGTATAGAAATTATGTCCAAGAAGCTTGCTGTATATTTGGCTACAAATGAATGTCTGATATTTTATTTGTACCAAAATTGCAGGCCCTCCTTCAAATGCAAGATATCCCTTCGGCAGTGAATGCGTTACAGTTCTATACTAATGTTCAGCCAAGCATAAGGTATTTTATAGTCTGGCCTATGCTTTCCAACTTTGTTATCAGGGTCCTCCCTCATGATTTAGGCATTATCTTGTCTCTTACTACAATTAATTAATGCCTATCAGGGGAAGGAATGTTTATATTCAATTCTCATCACACCAAGAACTAACAATCATGGATCAGAACACTCAAGCACGCGGAGATGAGGTGACTATTATGTACTGTGACTATTTTTCCCTGGATTTCCATGATATTGAGTATTGAAGTCCCTAGCTTATTTCTAGACAGTAGCCGGTGTAAGACATGTAAGATTGCATGGTTTTGAGCATGAATAAAAGTTCCTAACACATAAAGATATTTAAAAAACCAAAACAATGTAGTAGTTCCCATATAAATTTATGACACCATGTTTAAGCAATAAGGGTATGAATTGTAGGTAAAATTGATGTTGAGTAACGTTTGTTGAATTTCTCATATGGAAAATGATTTTCTTTAAGGTGAATTATGAAACGACTTATTCCAGTTCAAGCATATGATTTACAAAGTCTTTATTACCACTCTTTATAACATTGAGTTGGTTAAAGTCTTGAAAAGAATCATGTAAACAAAGTCTAATTCATGATATGAGCCCAATGCACTTGTTTAGGACTTCTCAATCAGTGAAAGTTGTGAAGTAGCCATGGAATTATCTTATTGATTTTACTGACATAGTAAGGATTAGAAATATGATGTTAATCCCAGAGAGAATACTTAGCATTTGAATGTTCTTTTTCCCCGTTTACATATTTCTTGTTAATGAGTTCAAATGCTAGGTCATCCATTTCCTTGGCCACGTTTGTTTTTGGCTTGAGGTAGACGGGGCAGATCTTGTTGGGGAAAAAAGTTGGATGGGACAAATCTTATGAATAGTAATCTGTGTTTGTTTTGTGTTGGATGTGGTAGGGGTGGATGGGGCTTTATGTCAAATCAATGTTTTTAATTATGATGATGTATTATTTGGTTATTGTTGGTTAGTGTGGTAATGATTATATGAAAGAAAAGTATGAGAGATGATGAGTTTGTGTAAGTAAAGTAAGAGAGAAAATGAGTTGGTGTAAGAAAAGTAGTGATGTGATAGTTTTAAGAGAGTAGGTGTATAATAGGAGTGGATGTCTATTTAAATGGAGGATGGGATTTGCAAATCCGAAAAGTGGCCGGGATAGGGGGAAGCTTGTCCCCATCCGGATCTCCCCAGTGGAAACAAACATGGATTAGGAATTATATCTTGCTTGATGGCTTCCTCTATTGCTTTTTGGGTGATTGGAGATCATTAAACGCTGTTCCCCCCTTATTTTAATTTCTTTTTCTTTCATTTGTCTGTGGTTCTTCATATGTCTCTATTATGATGCTGTGTGATGTGATATTCTCTTGATTTCTTGTTTCCTCATGTATTTGCGTATGAACTGATTGCTTGATGCTGGTTATTTCTAGTTCCATATGTCCATTTCCTCATTCTGTATTCTTTTCTATTCATTCCCTTCTCTTCTCTCTCTGTTGTCTCTGTGCTGGTTTGCTGTTGGGGTCTTCTCTCTTTCTGTATCTATGCTGGTCTGCTGTTGGGCTCTCTCTGGATATCCAGCCTAACCGAATCCTCTTAGTAACGATACATCACATGCTATATCCTATAACTGTGGAAGTGCTGCATCAAGTTTTTTCTCCACATGGATTTGTAGAGAAGATCGTCACGTTTCAGAAGTCGGCTGGTCAGCATCTTCATATTTCCTCTTTTCTCACTCTTATTTCGTTACTGGTTTAGGTGTTTGAAGAACTTCATGTCTAATTGTGTTGAGGAATTCCTCTGTTTGGATTGTTTGCAATTTCTTGGTTTTCATGACTGATCAATTGAATTAGGACATGGTGTCTTGCTATTAACTCTGTTTTTGTCGCATATGAGATCAAGATTCATTATCCCTTTACTGTATGAAATGCATAGTAACTGCCAGATAAGTGGTAGTCCTTGATAAACTCCAACACGGGAAACTGTGCAGGTTTTCAAGCTCTCATTCAGTATCAGTTACACCAAAGTGCTATTTCAGCGAGGAACTCTCTTCAAGTAAGTTGGATGCTAAACTATAAGCAACATAACACACGCTACGCTGACATTTACATTGTTTATAACTTTCTATAGGGACGAAATATATATGATGGCTGTTGTCAGCTGGACATTCAGTTCTCAAAGTAAGATTATTGGTGCATGCATGTTAAAGTGTCCTGGAATTCTCTTTGTTTCTAGTCACCAAGTCTTCCTTTTTATGCAGCCTTGATGAACTGCAAGTGAATTATAATAATGAGCGTTCTCGGTAAGTGCATGAGCTTAGTTTCGAGTTAGTTATCTGTTATTTGTAATTGTACTGCAAATACAAATTCTTATTTCTTGCTATCATTCTTGGTATAGGGATTTTACAAACCCTTCCTTGCCTTCAGAACAAAAGGGCAAGTCCCCTCAAGTAAATTCATTCTTCTCCAGTATAAGGACTGACATACTTTATCTTGTCATTGAGACTGTTTTCTGATTGGCAATTCAAATATTGTTCCTTTTATGGCAGCCTGGGTATGGAGATGCAGGCATGTATACCCATGCAGCAGGTGTGTAATTATCTATCTCTACTGTTACTTAATGGCATCATGAATCTATTCGAGTTTCTGACTGCTGCCTCCCTCTATCTGTTCAGTCGGATTTCCACAGGTGTGTATCTTGAGCTCAAACTTATGTACCATATCAATAACACCCTGGCGCAAATATCTGTAATTCAAATGTGCTGAGAGTTCCTTAACCGGAGTGTGGAAACATCAATGTTTAATTTTCTCTCAAAAGTTTGTATCATGCCCTTGCAAGTTGTTATCATAGTACTTAATAGGTATGACCACTCATATAGCTTCTAGGCGTAACTTGTATCTGTAACTGTATCTTGGCTGACCAAAAAAGAACTTTTCGACACTGATTGAGTAGCAGTTATTACTGTCTGGTGTTTGCCTGGTGAGGCTAGTTCCTCCGTATATGGTGGTTTGTAAGTGTTGACACATATATACAAGTATGATTCAGTTTCCTACGGCTTTGAGTGTATACACATGCGTGCTTTTCAAGGGGTTGTTTATGGTATATGTGCTGTATCATTTTCTTGTTGCTCAAATTGTAGATGGGCAATGCTGCTGCTATTGCTGCTGCCTTTGGAGGTGGACTACCACCTGGTATAAGTGGTACAAATGATAGGTGCACAGTTCTTGTATCTAATCTGAATCCTGATGTAAGTTCCTAGCTCTCTCTCTCTCTCTCTCTCACTCACCATATATTGTTGCAGTTTTTTATGTGCTTAAAATTATGGAAATTTGTGCTCACTCCATCCCTTGCCTCATCTTTTTGCAGAGAGTGGATGAGGATAAGCTTTTTAATTTGTTCTCAATATATGGGAACATAATTAGGATCAAACTTCTCCGAAATAAACCAGATCATGCATTGGTTCAAATGGGTGATGGTTTCCAGGCTGAACTGGCTGTTCATTTTTTGAAGGTCAGCAAATTTATTATAATGTCCGGTTACTGCATTTTGTTATCTTGCTGAATCAGTCAGACCTCTACTTGAACCCCCCACCCAAAGGAACGCAATATGTGTTAAAATTAACAACATTGCAAGACTTCACCTCTGCCCATGACCTAATCTACCTTCATGTATTCTTTTCTTGTTAATGCAATTCTATGCTAAAAAACATGCATCTGGTTTTGAAATTTTGTTGTGATAGCTTTATATATGTGGCTTTAGTTTCACTACCTTCAATCGTCTAAATTGCATTTTTTGTATGATTCTGATTCTAAACTTGGATCTGTGATGTCACATCCTATTTGTTGCCTTAGGCGCTTTCTTCTATCTATGTTTCTCATTACATCTCTGTTAGTATCACAACCTTCATTAATAATTTAATATATTTTGATGATCATGCTAGTAAAACTTGTGTCTGTAGGGAGCCATGTTGTTTGGGAAGCATATGGAGGTGAATTTCTCGAAGCATCCAAACATTAGAACTGGAGCAGATACCCATGAATACTTGAACTCAAATCTGAATCGTTTCAATCGTAATGCAGCCAAGAATTACCGGTATTGTTGCTCGCCCACCAAAATGATCCACATCTCCACTCTCCCCCAAGATGTGACTGAAGAAGAAATAATAAGTTACCTGGAAGAGCATGGAACAATTGTTAGTACAAAACTCTTTGAGATGAATGGAAAGAAGCTGGCTCTTGTTCTTTTCGAAAACGAGGAGCAGGCTACAGAAGCTCTTGTGTGCAAGCATGCTACATCCCTTAGTGGTTCAACTATTCGTATTTCCTTCTCTCAGTTGCAAACCATATGACGGACTTTCCCACGTCCCACAGATGGTATGTTTTCTTCTTTCACAAATGAATTCGGATCTCTTGGGTGATTACTGTACGTCTCTTACAACTAAAACGATGGAGTTGTAAATTCATGAATTTTTTCTTAGTTATGTCATAATATAAGCATTCTTTGTTCGTATGAAAAATATTTGATTACAAATTTAAATATCTATTACAGAACCACCTTCCTGCTTGTAAAAAGTTGGCACATATTCTTGTCTAGAAAAGTGTCTATTGTATTCCCCATATAGTTCAAAATGTTAATTGGTGTGGTGAGATGCTTTTCATTTACTTTTGTTTCGTGAAAGCTAAATTTACCAAGACATGCATATCAATTAGAGAAGGCAATGCATGTATAATCAGTTGTAGATTCCTTGATAGGCCCGGTGGAAAACTCATGAAATGCGGAATAATCATGAAATGCATATAAAACAGGGGTGAAGGAATGGTGATTCCAGATTTTTGCGTTTTAAGCTCGTGTGTTGTGTTTTCTTTATAATCGAATCGTATAATGAAAGATAAAACGTAAAGCGATAAAAACACAACAATGATATATAGTGGTTTCTAGGCTCAAGCTCCTACATCCACTCTCCTGTTCCTAGAAAATTCCTTAAAAGCTGGACTTATCACCCTCTCTCGGGCTCGCCTCTGGACTTATCACCCTCTCGGCTCGCCTCTAGATGTTTAACGAGTTCACACTCCTCACGGGACTTATCACTCTCTCTCGGGATTGCCTAACAATTCTCCTCACTTCACCACTAGTTATCTCTTTACGAGAATGGGGTTTGGGTTTGGTGTTGTCTCCAACTATGGTGAGATTTTTTCCTTACGTTTGTTTAGCGCCAATCTTTGGGTTGGGAAAATCTCTCTAAACTAGGATACATCGTGAGTTCTTAGATTGAGTTCTAAACACTTTCTTTGAATATATTTGTATATCTACAGACTTGTGTTCTATGGTGGGAAAACTTGAGTATATGTTCTCTTAGCTCTGTAGCATCGTTTGCTATCTTCTCCGCACTTCCACGTAATAATGAAGGAAGAACTTGTATTTATAGTGTGGATTTGAATGTTCTGGATTGGAAGAATCACATTCAAATCCATACTTATTTAACATAAGTTCTGCAGACTTTTTTGCATTTGGTTGTCTTCTACCGTTGGTCCACGTCGTCACCGGATTCCAATTTATATTCCCGGTTTCTTAACCGGAACATTCGGGAATCTTGAGCATTGATCACATTCTTGAGTCTTGATAATTCTTGTGCCTTGATATCCTTTGTCTTGATCTTGATATCTTGATCTTACGAGTCTTGATGTCTTCTTGAGTTTTCGAGAGATATCTTGAGTCTTCATCTTAGTCTTGATTTCTCGATTTCATCTTGAGTCTTGATTTCTCGATTTCATCTTGAGTCTTGGTCTCGATCTCATCTTGAGTCTTGAAACTTCGGTTTCATCTTCGAAACTTCGTTTCTTGAACCTTCTTGAGTTTTTAGAATCTTCAGAATCTATCCTGATCTATATCTGCTGACTATACATTGTGCAGATAACATCCTGAACACTCTAAAACTGAATCCTGACCCATGTATCAAGATTATCCTGAACATGTCATACTCAGGGGTTTTGGGATCTAATCAAAATCTTCTTTATTAAATTCATTTCCCAACAATTTCCCCTTTTTTGATGATCTAAACCATCTTGTACAAAAAACACTTAACCTATACTCGGGGTTTCGGTTTTTCCTATTACAATACAAGAATGACAAATCTCTCAACAATTTCACAATAAATCATAAGACATATCAAATATAAAGACATGTAAAAAGATAATGAGGTATTATCTTTGAGCATAAAGATAAAGTTTCATTGATTGTATGATATCGATTCTGATTAAATGAACTTATCAAAAGTAAAGACAAAAACATAAA
>JBBCBC010000304.1:0-27788 GCA_037126765.1 Stenogyne calaminthoides | reverse complement strand
TAGTTCACTTACTCAACTTGACCACTGAGTTTTAGAATACTCCGCGTGGTTGCCCCCTCCAACTTGAGCCTTGAGTTTTACATTACCTCAAGTAGTTTTACTTACTCGATCACAAAAAGCTTTGATTTACTTGTAGCTTACTAACTTCTGCTCTGGGAGTTTTCGACTACTCGGCGTGGTTTACTAACTCTTTACAACACTTCTCACCAACAAACACACTCGAGCTTCTACCTTCCTGGGGTTTTGGGGTTTCTCGATTGATTTCATTATAGGTGAATTTTCCCTTCTAATGGTTTAGCCTCAATGCTAAGATTTGGGAAAATCTCTACAGCTTAGAATATGACATTTGTGTAGATACAGGGTAGAACACTCTTGGTTAAATTTGGATATTTAATGCCACTGTGTTCAGCGAATGGAGTTCTTGAATATTTGGCTTTAATCTTCACTTTTCGCAGTTCTCCATTATCTTCTTTTGAAGATAGTCTGATATATTTATAGTGTGGATTTAAATATTCACCAGATTTGGAGAGTAATAAAATCGTACTAATAATCTTCATTTTTCTTTGTCGCAATGCGCTTTTCATTTTATGAACTTTTATGTCACATCAATATGTGTTATCTTAACTGACAGTCATTTTGCTTTTTATTGTGTCTAACGGATCTGATCGGCCGTCGGATTCTTGTTCATTTATACGATTACGATGCGCTGATCTGGTCATTTGAAATCGTCTGTAGATTTACGGTGATGAAAATCAACTTTGTTCATCAGTCTTTGAAATTCTTGTTCATCGATTGATTTTCAGCGGTGAAAAATCAGCATTCATCGGTGATTTCAGCGAAATTTTAATCCTTGTTCATCGATCTTTGAAATCCTTTGTTCATCGTTGATTTCAATTGAAAATCACTTTGTTCGCCAGGCGATTTACAGTGCTTTGATATCCCCGATCATTTCCTTTGATCGGATCAGCGATCTATCTGAGATCGAACTCATCCTTCTCCTTCGATCTTGATGACCCTAAATCTGCGACCTCGTCGATCTCGATCATCTTAGATGGACTTCATGGAAGGTTCCTCAATTTGTTCTCTCGTTCCTCAACATTATCATCAAATTGAAACTGATATGTGAGTTGATAATGTTTTAAGCATAATTCATCAAAACTAAAATATCCCGACATATCTTCTAAGTCTCAATCGTAATGGTAAAATTCTTTTATGCCTTTTATTCTTTTATCAACTTTATCACAAAATATTAATAAACAACATTTTCAACCATCAATTACTCATCATTTTATCATATAAAATACTAATAAACAAGTCTTCCTACCCCCACCACTTTATTGATTCCATTAAATTCTTATGATAAAAATGTCATTATGATTGGGACTGGAGGAAGTATTTGTTTGAAAAAAAATTATTAAAAAATCGAAAAATTTATATTAATTTTAAAAAAAATTTAAAATAGTTTTTAAAAATTACTATTAAAAGAACTTATAAGTTTTATTAGTCAAACACTTTGACAACTTATAAGCTACTTAAAAGTTATATCTTATAAACTCTCAAAACAACTTATAAAATATTAAAACATAAGATGTTTAAAATAAGTTTAATAAGCAGGACCCTTAATATGTCTGTCTTTGCTAAATTTATGATTGGGTGTAATTCTTAACGTGCTTGTGAAAATAATTTGTAAATTACTGTAATGTAACAAAAATGTAACGATGGTAATATTCTTGTAAATATAATGGACAACTCCTTACACAAAAGTACTTTTAACTTAATCTCACTAATCCAGCATTATTCCTTCTTTTTATAATGTGGAATTATTCTGCTTCGACAAAAAAGTTTGTTTGAGCGTGAATGAATTTATGTCGTGCACTTAATTTTTTTAGTATCATTGTTATGCACAATAATTTTACTATTTAAAAATATATTATATTTTTAAATAGTAATTTTCTTTATGAACAATAAATAAAGTTTATGTATAGGCGCAGTGACAAAGTGTTACTCTTCCACTTTATATTTGTGAGAGGTGTAGCCACCCACTATTATATGAGGCAAAAAATTTCATATGGATTATAGTGTAAATTAATTCATTAAATTAACTGGCAAAATGAATCTTATGTTGTTATAGTATTAGTTTTCTAACCCGATAATAAATGGTTATCTGGTAAACGATTTATAAAAAGCATACCGTTATCTAATGCAGATAACAAAAATTCCTCACGATCCACAGATCATTAGAAAAAGATAAATTCACTGAACAAATTAAACTTGATGATATTTTGACAACGACGCTTTACCTCTCAAAATAAAGTCATTGTTATTGTATTAATCTTTTTATTCATATTTTATTTTTAAATAATATGCCATAATGCTAATATCAATCGTTGAGTTTTAAAATAATTACTTGAATATTTATTATCCCCTGTAGTTTATCCCCTTTCTTGGTGAATTAAGTGTCATATTGTTGGGTTCTGGAGATTCGGGTTGTATGCCATTGTGGTTGAGTTCTGCGTTTGGGTAGTCACTCTTGTGGTGATTAGGTTCCGTCTACAATGAGATGAAATAATGTTATAATATGTGCCGGTGATAAAATAATTAATGTAATTGATTATGTTATGAGACTATTGTAATTGATTGTCTTTTTAAAAAAAAATTGAATACAAGTATATATGCATGGGATTGGGTTTTCAACATGAATAACTAAACCATACTGCTCTTAGCAAAACCGTATTCACTATATATTTTTTCTTTTTTGTGATCAATTCAAACCACTACTACATTTGAGCACTGAAAAGGCTTCATGAGCACTTTTTTGAAACGACTCTCCAAGTGGTTCGCTTGAAATGGTTCTATTAAAAACAAAAAAACGGTTTAAAACAAATTTGTTAAAATCAAAAAGCAAATCGAGGAGGTTATGCTTAGTTGTGCAAAAAGGTAATTGAACCGGTTTTTGAGCCATTTGTCGAAAAAAAACAGTCGTGATTCACCCGCCTCTCAAGTGAATTAATATTTTTTTTGTAAAAGCTTTTATTTTTTGTTTTATTTTATTGTTTTAATTTGTAAATTCTTTTTATAGTCTGAGTTCAAATATTTTATTCTTTAAATTCTAGGTGTTATTCTTTTTTAATATTAAATTAAGTATATAATGATTAACACAAATTCTTCACGTAAAATTTGTTCATAATATTACTTGTTTAAATAGAAAAGTATTACTTGTTTAGATAGAAATGTATAACTTGTTTAAAGAAAAAGTATTACTTGTTTAGATGAAAAAAGTATTACTTGTTTAAAAGAAAAATATTACTTATTTAGATAGAAAAGTATTACTTGTTTAGAAGGAAAATTATTACAAGTTTAAAAGAAAGGTAAGTACTTTTTTTTTAAAAGTACAAGTAAAAAAATATAATTTTAATATAATTTAATTTAAATTTATATAAAAAATTATTATATAAAAATGTGATTGAATTAATAAATAAGATCATTGAAATAAAGAATTTTTAAAAAAAAATTGTAAGAAAAAAACAATTTTTTAGAACATATAAAATTAATTTCATTAAATAAGCATGAAAAGTATTACTTTGTTTAGATGAAAAAATATTACTTGTTTTAAATAGAAAATTATTACTAGTTTGTTTAAATAGAAAATTATAACTTGTTTAAAAAGAAATATATATATTATTTGTTTAGAAGAAAAATATTATTTGTTTAAAGAAAAAATATTACTTATTAAGATAAAAAAATTATATATACTTGTTTAGAAGGAAAAATATTACAAGTTTAAAAAGAAAGGTCGTGTAGTGTACTTTTTATAAAAAAAACAAGTAAAAAAATATAATTTTAATATAATTTAATTTAAATTTATATAAAAAATTATTATTATATAAAAAGTGGATTGAATTAATAAATAAGATAATTGAAATAAAAATTTTTTTAAAAAAAATTGTAAAAACCGAATTCTAAGACATATATTAATTAATTTTCCATTAAATGCTTAAAAAAATTTAGTGTCCGTGAGGAATTGATCATCCCTTTCGAGCCCCCAAGAAATCTCGTGTTAGGTCCCCATGGGAGATAGTCTTGCCTTGCAAAATTAAAAAAAGTTTGGAAACGGTAAAACCGTTATATATGAGATCTTGATAGATTTAAAATGCTCAAAATTGATTTTTTTTTAAAAAAAGTGTTGGAATCGGCCGGTTAAAAATGGAGAAGCCATTATAAGTGTATATCTTGGACGTGCCTAAAATTGATATTTTTTAAAAAAAGTGACCCTTCAATCTTCTATTAAGCCGGATTGTCAAGTGCGATTTCTTGGACATCGGTTTTTTACTAAATTATCCGGCACAGGCAATTTTCTCTTGGCTTGATTATAGCAATTTCTCGATGTCATTCCAGCGGATTGTCGGCGATTAATATTTAGTGAGCGAAGTATCTTTTATTAGATAAGTATTTTGGATTTTAGTAGACTGTAAATCCTTGAAATTAAAACATTTTTTCTCTGGACGGGAAAAGACATCGATCCTTTGACATAGTAAATATTATAAGATTAAATCCTCCGAAAATATCGAGATTTAAAAGCTAACACTATTGCGCTAAAAAAATTAGTTTTTTTTTTTTTTAGTCGGCCAAGAAGATTTTTATTGAGGACAAAAAATGGTATAACACCAACACATTCCACATCACCGCTAACAATCAAAAAGACTTCCTGAGTGAAGCTAACAATGAGTTGATACAGAGCATAAATTTACAAAGTGAAACTCAGCTTGCATTAGGCCTTTGATTTTTCTATATGATTTTTAAATCTCAAATCCAAAAATTTTTATCTTGAACAGAGATCGTTTCTCGCTCAAAATCATGCTTGTGTAGCATGTCCAACGTCAATGGCAAACTTTTGGCCTTTAATTCCGGGTAACTTATCACAGGAACATAGCAGCCATGAAATGGTCATAATAGGCTTTGTTGGGCAATGCCACCGGAATGTCCGACCATTAAACAAGATTTCAGTTGCCATTGATTTAGAGCAGTCAAAAGAAAATGTGATCAGCCGATTCATTAAAAACTTACACAATAATGGGCACTCATACGTTGAGTTTTGGGGAATATCTACGCCTTTGAATATTCGGCCCTTATTGGTAGTCGTCTCAAAGTAACTTTCATCTTATGTGAGGCTTTTATTGGAATGATTTTGCTCCATACTTTCTTGAAAACCAATCCATCCTCCTTGGTCCGAGTTGTTCGACACTTCATCCAACTGAGTAGGTTATAATACCGCCTTCGCTAAATGTAATCTCCCCTCTCGGTTTTGCTTCCATCTCCATCCATCCTTGTATTTTTCTTGAATGAGTCATCATTAATGTCATTCACAAGATTGTTAATCTAATTTTTCTCTATCAAAAGCTCACGTCTCCAATTCCATCTCCACACCCACGATCCATTCACCCACTAAGCCCATCTCCCTCAAGCACCCCCTTGATTTAAACTTAGGCTAAACAATCTGGAAAAACACAACATATTTTTAATATTTGATTTTATTAAAATTTGTTCATCATTACATGCATACATTAATAATAAATAAATACTTCTATTCGGAGTTAATTTTAAATGCAAGGCTCATAAAATTAAAAAAGAATAAAAAAGTGAAGCAATGAATAAGAATATAAGAAGTAATTTTGTAAATATTTACACATAAAGTAAAATAAAAAAAAGATAGGATTGAATAATAAAGAAAGAGTTATATACTTCAATCATAATGATAAATCTTCACACAAAAACTACTACTACGAATTACCCAATCGGTAGAGTCTAGCTCAAGCTCAAACTCGATTAAACTCAATTCATTTTTGAACTCAACTCAACTCAACATAATAACTTACATAACATTAATTAAATAATTTTATTTTTTATCAATAAATAAATAATTAACTTATTTACTTTAGTTTACGTAAATTCTATTAGTCTCACAAGCCCTAACTTGGTATCGTTGAGCTCGAATCGAACTTAATAACTATAAAGTAGCTCGAGTTCGATTCTATGGAATTAAATTTGAATCAATTTGAATTCTTTTTTTTTCAAATCGTGCACGAATAACTTATTAATTGACTCTTGACCACCTACACTTTGCACAAAAACTCGATTTAGAAAAAAGATGTAAAATAGATATCCATTCCCTATAATATTAGTGCAAGTCACTAGTCAGTAAAGTGAAACTATGGTTTACAAAAAGGATTAAATCATTAAACATGATTTCTCTTTTCCTTTTATTTTTTAAATAAATTACGGTTAAAAAAAGAAAAAAAAAGGAAGTGAAATTATGAATACGAATTTAAATTAGATTAGCACTTTAGCAGCACGTTGTTGTAAAAAGTCTTAAAGTCCAAAAATCAGAGCGGGGGCAACCAGAACGCTTCATTCTCCATTTCATCATCTCTGCCGGAAAAATCTCAAATGTAACTTTAACTTCCTCTCCCCAATTCAATCTCAATCCTCTGTCCAATTTAACCATCTATATCTACACTCCCACCCCAATTACCTCTTAACTCTTTGCCAATTCTTTTTTTTGGTTCAAACGAAATAATACGTAAATGCCAACTCAAAGTGAAGCTCCAAAGTTATCTAATCTTCCAATGAATCCGATATGCCGCATCGCCAATGACGATCAACAATTCCGATATGCCTCACGGCTTCTGTCGTCGCTGCCCCGATCCGCTGATCAGACTTCGAATTTGTCCGCGATCTCGAGGGGCATCGTCGAAGCAGATTCCGGAATTGAGAATAACGGTTCTCTGAATAACAGCAATAGTATTCAGCATCAGCGTCACCAATAAAACGAATTGGAAGATTAAATTTATTATAGTTGGGGATGGGATTTCAAGGGGTTTGTATAAGTGGGTAATTGGGCGAGGATGGAGGCCCTAGGTAAGTTTGTGTTGCAGGATGGGGTGTTGAGTTACTATAAGGTCCATGGACCCGGATAAGATTGTTGTTTAATCAGGAAACGGGAGAAAGGATCGAGGTTGATTGGGGATGAATCGATGAGACGGGTCATGCGGCAGCATGGCAATCATCACCGTAGAATTGGGAGCGGCGGTTCGCCCCTAAAAACCGCAAGCCCGTTGGTGAAGTTCATTTTGAAGGTTTCATTTTTTGCTTGTATATTTGATCCCAGCAATTTATGATGTTGCACGCAGTATGTGATGTTTTCCATATATAATGAATTTATTCATTTTTCTATATTATGTTTTTGTTGCCTTTTCAATTTGGTGATTGATATATCACTGCTTTATCTTGCTCCAGTTGGATTTGGTTTATGATCATTTTATTCATCTCAAGTACATCTGTTATTATTTTTGAGCGAGACTATAAATTTTATCTGTTTGGTTAAAGTTGTTGTTCTGTCCAGGTCTCATCTATCCGAGAGAGTCGATCAGATGATAGGAGATTCTCCATTTTCACGCGGGACAAAGAGGCTCCATTTAAGAGCAGAGAGCAGAGAGGATAAAATGACATGGGTGGAAGTATTGCAGACTGTGAAGGATATGTTCCCAAGGATGTCCAACAGTGAGCTAATGGCTCAGTGAACAACCTAGCTGTATCAACAGAAAGGCTGAAGCAGAAGTTGTTGAAGAAGGGGGTGAGCGAGTCTGCCATTCTGGAGATCCGAACAGATTGTGAAAAACGTAGTTTCTTCTTTGCAGAATCAGTTGATGCTTTGTGCAGAAGTATTTGCTCCTCATGGACACACATTGCGGCAGTTAGAGGCAGTACATGTTAAGATTAGTAGAACATCCCTTTAAAAGTTCAATTCGGAGTTATTCTTCAGTTTCTTCACTGAATTAAGCACACTAAAGTGCTGTAGATCTCCTTAGATTTCACTGGCTGGACAGTTTGGTCTTTTGAGTGGTTGGTTTACTGTTGTGCGCTGTAGATATAGCTGTATTGGTTACATCCACATTCTTTTGTATAGATCTGTTGAACTGAAATTGGTTCTTGAATGTCACTGTACCCATTTCTACATTCAATTTGAATATTAACAAATGAGTAAACAAACTAACTTTCAATATTTTTTCTAAAGCTAGTTCTTCCCCCCCCCCCCCCACCTCCCCCCAACAAAAAAAAAAAACCCTTTTGCAAATTTATGTAATACATGTGAACAAGTATAATCTTCTAGGTAGGGCTGACTTAATTTCTCTCCCTTTTGTATAATGTATTTGGAATTTGTTTTCTTAATGGGGCTATGTACTGATTACTTTCTAGATATAGGTTCTTGAACTTTGGTTTTTAGAGAGTCCTATGGATGAATTCTGCAGTCTATGAATTTATTTTACATGAAAACTGCGAATGGAAAATATGTAAGCCGACTGATTCTTGCATTTCAGGGTTCTTCATGTTTGTTCATGCATCTGACGATGCAGGAAGAAAACTTTATGTATCCATGGCCTGTTGTCCTAAGACTATTCATTTGTCTATCTCCCAATTTGGCTTGTCAATAAAAAAAAAAGGTTTTATCACCACTCTTATTTGGTTCACTATCTCATTCCTCAAAAGCTGTCAAGCTTCAACTATTTGTTGTTTATTACCCAAAAAATTCATTCTTAGGCCATCCAATGGAAGTTAAGAAATGAAGTTGGTCTCATTTGTGGAATCTTCATTTGTTCCATGAATGGAGCCCTCTTGCACCCAATTTCTTTAATTTTTGTTTGTTTTTGAATGCTTACAAAGCTTCGTACATCTTTGTTGCAATGGTAAAGTTGTCTGATGTCTTTTATTATTCTGCTGCCAATTAAACTGACTGACTTGTTATTCTACTTATTACTTTTGTATTTAATTTGGCAGTCCCCTCCTTGATGCTATCTTTCATCCTTTTTCATATATTTCATCTTTAGTCTTGGAAAAAACAAGTATTATCATACATAAATTCAAAAACATGGTAAGGTGTTTTTTTTTTTTATAGTGAGAAGTACTAGGGAGTGACAAGTTTTATTCTAGTTTCATATAATTTCATAAACAAATTTTTATCTGTTTTCCTGCAGGAACCTAGTTTAAAACTATCTACTCTGAATACTGTTTTCTAATGTGCAGTGTGCTTCTTTTTGAACCATATCAAATCCATTTTGCTATGTTTTTTTTACACCCATGTTGGCAGTAGAGCATGGGAATTACGTGTTGCTTTTCTGTTATAGAATCATTTTTGTCCAGCCATTTGTTCTTAGGACAACTTTAATTTTAGATTGCTTCTTTGGCTAAAACATGGTTTCCATATGTGTAGACAGAAAAGGTTGATTTGGAGAATACGGCTTGTGGATGAGAGCCAGAGACAGTTTTAGAAGTTGGATCATCCTCTGATCAAGGCAAGATAAGTTTAGTGGCACGGTTCTCAGTATATTCTACTTATTTTTTGGTTTACATAATTTCATAAAAGCACCCTTTGGGAATATCTTTGTCCACATTTTGAGACCATGTCGATGTTCTTGTATTTAACTTCACTCGTTTTTCTGTTAATGGTCTTTGCTTGTTATATATTTATTTACTGCAAAGACAGCAAAGACCGCAAACCTTTATTTCTTTTTTTTAAATCAAGCCCTGTTCTTTCGCTTATAAATTTTATTCATATAATGTTAAAATTAGATATGTAAAGCTTATATCTTATGGGGGACTGTTTGGATTCTTTTTATGTGCATATTAATAGTTTTGTAAAAATCAACGTCTATCTCATTACCCTTCTGTGCATTTCTACCAGAAAGTGCCAGTGAGTCTGAATTTGAAAAACGATAGAGTAGATCCAGCAGAGGAAGACATTTGATGAAGAAGACAACACTTTCTTTGACACCAAAGATTTTCTTTCTTTCTAGTTCTTTAAAAGTAATGGGTCTGACTTCCAGGTCATCTTCTTTCTCATCGGATTTATGATTTCTATGCTTTTAGTCCTGAGGATGGTACTGATCCTGCCATTAAATCTGCTGGAAGAAACTTTCCTATGTTAAGGGCCGGAAAAGATTGCCCGACCCTATTGAAAAAAGAGAAAGGAGGAGCTTATGGTCAATGATTAAAGACAACATAGGGAAGGATCTATTAAAAAGTATGTCTCCCAGTCTACTTCAATGAGCCTCTTCTGCAGAAATGTTTTGAAGATGTGAATACTCATATCTTCTTGACCGGGACTTATGAATGGGGAAAGAAGGTTACTCTATGCTAAAAAAATTGTTTCATTTTGGTACTTAATTTTTGCATCTGGTTGCATAATTTCATCTTATTCTATGGTGGCTTAATTGCAGATAAATCACAACCTTTTTCGTAAATTGCAATCAAATCTAAACTTTTGAATCTTGGTAAATAAAAACCCCAATTAAAATATTTTTGCAATTGAGGGCGACAGGCAGATTCTGCCCGGAGACGACGCTTTTAATTACTAGTTGCCATTCTGGTCAATATAAACATGTTTTAGGAAATAATAAAAGGGCATTAATTCTGCACGTCTCTACAAGTTCGGACTTTTTTTTTTTAGATGAGATGGAATTCATTGTTAGAGGTAATTTATTGTATAAAAATTGAGGTTTTGTTAACCAAGAGTCAAAAGATTAGATTGCAATTTCTTGAAAATGTTGTTATATTATAATGCAATTAAGCCTTTATTTTATGTTACATTTCCCGTAATAGTTAACCTGCGCTAGAACCGAAGAAAAATTTCCCAAACTGTATGCTTTCTGTTATCCCATGTGCTCACAAGCTATCTTGCTTCAAGGTTTCTAAACTTGTTTTGTTGATTCATATGAGCATTTTTTATGTATTTTCACTTTTTGTCTTTTCAACTTGATATCTAGTGAAATTGTGATGATATAATTGTAGTCAATTTTATCTGCCTATTGAAATATGAATGATCTTTCAAACATAATGAATTGTGAATGCTCTTTCATATATGATGCTTAGTCTATCATCCTTATCGACTCACTTGTGATTATTAATTTCTTGATAGGATAGGTAACAGCCTTGTAGAGATTCTAAATGTAGCTGCATTTGCAGTATCTGGATAATGCTTTCACAGAAGGAAGAAATTGCAAACCTTTCAACCTTTGTTAGGGGAGACTTATGAAGCTGATTATCCAGATAAAAGCGTAAAGTTCTTCTCAGAAAAGGTATCAACTCATAACCTGCAGCAAACTCTTTGTTTTTCTTGAACTTCCTCTGAACTTTTTTGTTACTGTATACTATCATAAAATAGAAAATCAAACTTCTTTAAGTCTTTTTTCTATAAATAGCAATTGTCCAGTTTTCTCTTGATCAGGTGAGTCATCACCCCCCACAATTGTAGCATGTCATTGCGATGGTACAGGCTGGAAATTTTTATGGTGATAGTAACCTGAAAAAGCAAATTTTGGGGTCGATCCATTCAACTTGAACCAGTTGGTATTTTAACTGTTGAATTTGACGATGGAGAAGTTCCAGTGGAGTAAGGTAATTATTGGAAAATGTTTTCTTTTATTTACTTTTATAGCAAAACAGGTTTCTTATTTCAATATTTCCATGTTATGACAGGTAACAACATCTATTTACAATCTCATTCTGGGGAAATTATATTGTGACCACTATGGTACAATGCGGATACAAGGAAAACCAAAATTTCTCTTGTAAACTGAAATTCAAGGAGCAGTCTATCATAGACAGAAATCCTCATCAGGTGCTCTTATTTTTCCTGCTAATCTACTATAATCCTATCTAAAAATTAGCAAGCGATTTCTTGAGGAATGTGAGTTATCTGTCATAGCTTGTTGGAGTTGTATCTTATATGGTTTGGAATATCTTTATCCCCTATCAAAGAAAAACTATAGTATGGAAGTCAACCAAAAAAAAAAGAAAAGGCAAGATGGAAACATTTGGGAAATTTTAATCTTAGTTCCACAACTAGATCCCGAAATATCAAAATTTACACTAGCTACAGACCATTTTATTGTTCTGCAAATGGCAATATTTCTATGCACCAAGTTGCACCGGACAACCTCCAAAGTGCATTTTAAAATGATATTAGTTGTTTTTTACTAAAATTATTAGTTGATAGATATTAATTGTTTTCACTGAACAGTATTAGTTGTTTCCGCTGAACAATATTAGTTGTGCACCAAAGTATTACTAGTTCTTCAACATTCTTTTTACCTTATTTTAAAATTACCAACATAAAACTTGCATTTCCTCTATTGTTACGGACTTTGTATAAAAAAACAGTTTTTTAAATTTGCAGGTACAAGGAATTGTACAAGACAAAGTGGAAAAACAGTAGCCACATTGTTCGGTAAATGGGATGAAAGATGCACTACATCATTGAGCGGCTCCTCCAAAGGAAAAGGTCATGAATCTCTCCAACAAGAGCTCAAGATCTGGAAAATGTAGCAAGCCTCCACAGTCCACAACACGTTATAGTAATCTCTCCCTTTGAATCACCATGAACGAGAGCTTACTCCAGGACTTGAGGGTGATTTTCGGGATGAATCATTGCTCATTTTTTTCTTCTTTGAGCCAACTTTTGAAGAATATACCTTATTTTACAGGACAAGCTACTAACGGATTCTGGGCTGAGGCCTGACCAAAGGTGCTTGGAAAACGGGGAGTACGAGGCAAATTCTGAAAAACATGTTAGAGCAACGCAGCGACAGGTAACTAGTTTGATCTCATTCACATCTGTAGTTACTTGTCAAGTTGTCATTTGTCTACTTGAAATCATGCACGTGGACAGGATCTTAAGAATTGAAGAACTTAGCTCCTGTTTTAGATCAATAAAATACTGAGTTAAACGTTATTTGTCCTATAACATGTCCAATTTCAATTTTGGTCTCAAAAAATCCAATTTAAATCCAATTTTGGCCCAAAAATCACAGGAAAAATTGAAAAACAATGCCGTTTATGTTTGTTCCATGGTCCAATTTTGGCCCCAAGTTTACTATCCAATTTTGTCCCAAATTAAATCCTTTTCATGACATTCGAAAGACATAAAACACCCAGGCGTTTTTAGATTTTGTGGCTATCTTGGGGCCAAAAATTAGACAAATATAGGGACATCTTAAATGTCAAATTTTTGAACCAAGATTGAACAGTAGAGAACTAATGGGATCAAAAACTTTTAAATTACAATGAAATATTGTTCTTCCTTTAAAAACATACAGATTTTTGACATATTCTTGAAACAATATTAAAACGTAGCAACAAAAGCATATACAGATACTGTTATATGCATGAACGCCATTGATATTTTTGACCACTGTGATGTATCGGACTTGGTCTAACTACTAACTGATTTAACCAAAACCAGGCTAGGCTCGATGCAAGAGAAAGGCTGGAAACCACAATGGTTTGTGAAAGAAAAGGATCTGATACGTACCGTTATATTGGTGGATATTGGGAAGCTAGGGGAACAAGGCCACTGGGAATCATGCCCAGATATTTTTGATCAAATACATACTGACTCATGTTACAAATTGAATTAGATTAAATTGGTCATGATTTTTTTTACATCTTTTGTAGCCTTTTAGAAAGATGAGGGTTTTTTCTATGAGCTGCAAATGTACGTATGTCCAAGAAAATTGTATGAAGCAACAAAGTTGTTTCAAATCATATAGACAGAGGCTTATAGTGTCTTTTTTTTTTTCTTCTGAGCTACATTCAGAATCAGATATTAATCATCTCCTATTTTCTTTGTGTAATTTTTTTTTATAAATTTTAGTACAAGACGTATGAAGAGAATGAGACTTGCCTTTTTTTTATACTTTGACTCAATTCTTTTTTTTATTCAACCTTTTTTAAATTAAATTTATGAAAGAATTACGCAAAGAAATGGAGAGATCCTGGGCTTATTCTTTTTTCTTATCCATTTGTAACTTGTTGGGGTCTTTTTTTAATGTTATTCAGATCTTCATATGTAATATTTGATGAGGCCTCTAATCAAATTTAACCTCAATATTTTTTGTTGTAAACAGTATTTCTGCCTTGATTTGTAATCTATATTTTTTTTTTCCTTTTTCAAAATGACGCACCATTATTTAATTTATGTATCTCATTTTTAATCTTTGAATCTCAAACTAAAATGTTAGGCTACTTTTAGATAATTAAGATAAAATTAGATTAAACAGCTTATTAAAAAAAATCAAATAAAAAAAAATATATATATAAAAAAAAAGACTTTAACAATTGAAATTGGAGCAGATCTACTTCGAAATTTATTCATAATATGAAAATATTATTATATTGATAAATTAATACGATAACAGTCACCATCACATTTACGTTGAAATTTATTCATAATATAAAAATATTGTTACACTGATAAATTAATACTCCATATACAATAAAATTAGATCGAATAAGCAATTTATGTACAGAAAATTTTATTTCTAATTTTTTAAAATTCTAATAATTTGTAAACTAGGGCACACTTCTTTTTTTTTTTTGTTTCTCTGAAAACTGAAGCTGGCTACGCTTCTTCACAGTGCTCTCACCGTTGAGCCTGCGCCGTCTCGTCTCTAGTAACTCGGTAAGTAGTAATTTGCTGACTAAATTATGTGCTTCAAATTGCTGATTAAAATCCTGTTATGTGTGTGCGAGTAATTCTGAGTTTGCGATTAGTTCTGAGTATATGACTAGGTAATTCTGATTCTTTTTCTTTTTTTTTCCTTAATTCTGACTCGCAACTTAGTTTCAGATTTCGGATTCATCGTAAAACTTAATGAAACCACAAGATTTGCTGCGATCGCTACAGTGTGTTTTGTCCCATGCTGCTGTAATTATATACTCATTTGGTGGATTTTTTATTTTTTTTTGTTGCTCGATTAACCATCTAAAAGAGCTATAAGAGCATCCTTATTTTGTTTTTTTTTTCCGTAAAAAAGGGAGAAGGATATGAATCGCTTGACATCCTATTAGTACGTTTTGTTTTCTGTAGCTATATTGTTTTACAATTGAAGTCATGTGCTAAAAAAATTAAAGACAGACTAACAGCCCATTTTGTTTTATGTTTCTCTTTTTTTGCTTTCTATTTGGGTTTCTTGCTGTAGCTATATTTTTTTTATTGTTATTGAATTAGTTTATTAGCGTATCAAGTGACAGGTTGCACTTGTATCCTTGTTGCAATTGCAATTTCAGTAATCTGTTAATCTGCAAAAAGTGAAATTTAACAACTTATTGGCCCTTAATTTGATCTCAGATATTAGATTACGGAGCAATTTAATTGACTATTAATCCATGCAAATGGGCAAAATTAACAATACCGAAAGTTGTCTGTTGTTGCATATTATAACAGTTTTGTGTTACTTGAACTGGTAGGACGTGGAACCCAAAACGTTTGGATAAAGATCCGTAAATTCATTCTCTTCAAATACCTGTCACCAATTTTGAAGGATTTCTAAGACTCCACCCGATAATTTTCAACTCGAAGCGAGCTTTGGACCCTATATAGAGTGGTGTGTTCTCACATTCCATAAACTATGAAGCTCACTCTGAATTTGGGTAATTATTCTCTTTTTAGAATTTCTTTTTCAGAGCCAGTGATTGAAAAAATTAGTTTGATGCAGAAAATTGCTAGCATGATCCCGGATTCTATTTTTTTTTTTCTTTGTATGCCAATAACTGCTTTTTTATTGTATTTTTTTAGATTAGGGAAAACCTTATATTGGTGATGAATGAATTGTGTATTTGTTTCAAAACTGTTCTATGATTTAAAGTGTTAGGTTTTAATGGCGGATCATAATTTTATGTTTATGAGCAGAAAAGAATCAAGCTTTGTAAGTCCATGATCTTATGCTGTTTGTAGATATCTGTTGTATTCAGTTTACAATATTGTCATTTAAGTGGATAAATATGTTGGTGCTATGCTTCAAGTTACTGGTTCTTCAGAATTCTATTATCAATAAGTTGATCAGTTTGACTTCATTTTGGAAGTTGAAACAATATTAGTTGATATTATTAGGAGAAGGGCCCTTGAAAATGTGTTTTTTGATAGCCTTTGATTTTCTTAGAACACTTCTGATGTGCAGAGTGGCATAGTGAATGCTGACATGATCATAAGTTATCTCCTGAACTTATCTTTGCATAGTTTTTCTTCTTTTGTTTGTCTTTAAAAACTGCACCAGATGCACTCGAATTATGAACAAGTATTTTTATATACTGATACTTATGATCTGTATTTTGTATACCAGTGGTGGACTGGAACTTCTGTGATTCTGTAAAGATCCATGAGGTGAATGTTGAGCCACAAGCTGAAGAAAAGAAGGTCAGTCTCTCCTTTCAGTGATTGTTCGCTTAGAATAACTGTTAAGTCCTCCTTTTCTGTATGTTGAATTGAAATTGGTGTGTTTTGTTTTTTCAGCAGTTAACCATGAAAAACTTGCTGTCCTGGGTTCGTACCAATTTGATCAAAGGAAAGACCTGAAATGTTTATGAAAGGAGATACTGTGTAATTATTCAAGCTATTTATCCGCAGATCTTTTCCACAGCTTCCTTTCTGAAACATTATTGCATTTCATATCTACTCATTTGAATAGGATGGTATCATTTTTTAGCATGTGAATTGGAGCGTGAAATCGCAATGTCTGTTCTAGGCGCAGTAGACCAGAGTTTTGGTCCTGGTAAACGATTGTGATTGGGAACTGCGGTCAGCTCTAAACAGTGCTGGAAGACAAGGATAACGCTGTTTTCATCTCAACTTTGCACGGGGATAGGATCTTTAACCCAGCCTGGTAAACTTTCCGGAAAAGTGATAATTATTATGAATTCGTCAATCTGTCATCTTCATAAATGAATTCGAATTGTTGTAAAATGCTGCTTAATCCTTGGCTTCTGATGAATGCAAATCAATCCAATATATATCCAAATAGTAATTAGATCAAGATTGTGTTTCCTTGCCTAACTTGCTGTGGACTGTCAACTTATTTACGTAACGAATTGGTGGAAACACACGTTTTATTGTCAGAATGTTGTGGTGGTTGATATGATTATTCCATTCTGCACAACGCGTGTACTTATTTAAAAGGGAAGTTCGAGAATATGCCCACTAAAAAAGTTCACTTTGGGAAAAATGTCAACACTTAATTTGCTTAAAAACTATGCTTCTCAAGAATCAATGATAATATAAATGTTGTGGGTTACTTATTCGAATTTTTGTGGTAGTGAGTTTTTTATTTTGGATACTTTTTTTGTGGGCATATCATCAAATTTTCCAGCGAGAATCACAAAATACCGTTGTTTTTTATGAGATGCGAATATTGTTTTTTTACTCGTAAGTTATACAGAAAATTAAATGACAAAAATTGTCTCTTGTTAAAAGTATTGAACATCTATACCATAAGTTTTCATGCTCAAGTTACGAAATTAATAGTTTAGTTGGTCTTTTTATGCATAGATTAATAAAGAGGCGTTGTCTTGAGACTGATCCATTTACCATTTTACCACCATTGAGAAGGAAATTGTACACAACTCTGAGGCCCAATTTGTAATTCAACACTTTACTCCCCTATTTAATTTCTAGTAGCTGCCCACTGAACTGACTCTGGGCCCACCCCCTTGATTTAGTATATGAACATAATCAAGTAGAATAGTTTTCATCAGCCAACCAATTCCACATAATTTGAGCAAACATTTCCTCAAATTCATTGCTTTGGCCTCTGATTTAAATGGTTCATATGATCGTGTTTTTTAGCTAATGAACAATCAATTATAAGATAGCAAGTTAAGGAATATCAAATCGGTTAATGTTTTAATGTGAACTCTATGTAATAATATGATCACAAATTAATGAGCTAAAATGATAAATGTTTGTAATTTTGTTAGACGTGAATGTTGTGGTACAAGTAGAAGCATGTTGAGGGAGGGGTGCAGCCATGATTCATCAAAAATCCAAAATGTTGGCATAATTTAGAGGAAACGACAAAGGTCATGTATGTGCTTCTTAAAGACACAACTCAAATAGAGAATACGTATATGTTCCATTCAAATGTAGATAAACAAGAGTAAAATGTAGATAAGAATGTGTTCAAATGAGATATTGAAAAAGGTCAAATGTAGACAAATAAGAATAAAATGTAGTTAAGAGTGTGTTCAAATGAGATATTGAAAAAGGGAAGAAAAAAATTGTATGTTTCAGGATAGAAAGTGAAAATCTGAAATTCAAGAAAAAAAAATTGATGTTGGAGAGGGATTTGAACCCACGCCCTTTCGGACCAGAACCTTAATCTGGCGCTCTTAGACCAACTCGGCCATCTCAACTGTTGGTTTCAAATGTAGGATATTATTAAAAACCTTTGAAATGGCAATTTGTTGAATTGGTAATTGATAAATTAAAAGTTCCATTTTGAAATGAACAATTTTCACCAAAGTATACATGCATGACAAATAATCTCCATTCATTAACTTTACTTGAAATTAATGTTTAAAATATTACTATATATTGATAGTGAAATATATGAGATACACTTATGAGCATAAAAGAGTATAATTTGTGTATTACGTTTTAACATTTTTGGAAAGACGGTGTTAATTTGTGCTAGTTTATACTCGCTTCATGTATGTATGAGCGTCTACGTCACAGTTTTTGTCTATATCGATGAATATTATTAATGAAATTATCAATGAATATAAAATATATATTAGAATATACTTAATTAGATCACATATAAAAAAAAAATATTTTGTGTGGAGTCGTCTTATGGATTTCTTATTTCATGTGAGATATAACTTTTAATAGAAAATTATAGCGTGTCACTTGTTACAGTGATTTTTTATTTATTTTTTTAAAGGATAATCCCATTTTGTTTTTTTCCATTTTTTTTTTTTCTTTCAATTTCTTTCAAAATGGTTTACACTTTATCCTTTATCACATTTTATCCAATCACATAAAATCTTAATAAAAATTATTTCTTTATCACTACTCATCACTTTATCACTTTATCACATAAAATACTAATAAACAACTCTTTCCTCATTTTTCAAAAGGAAAGAATATTTTACATTTTATTTAAATGATATTTAATTAAGTGATACTGATGGCATGAAATATTGAAATTGATCCGTGAAACAATTATTATGAGGTCGTGGTTTCCAAATCATCATTTGCATAAGTTGATGATTCAAACACAAAAGGAAAAGGAAACCATAGCATGCATGCGTGAATTAAGGAAGAATATCTGAATATGTATATTTTTAGTAGTTAAATATATGAATTTGAGATGACGCAAAGAGGATTCACATTTCTGATATTCTGACACAATTGGAAAAACAGATTCTACAGTTAAATCCCAGTTAGGTTAGTCAAGTCAATACACATATATAATTATATCAATTTTTTTTTCTCTTCTTTTTATAGAAGTTTGATGGACGTGTAGCTGGATTCACCCACATTTCAGATTTGACATTTGGGAATATATTTTGACGTTTTTTTTCTGATTTTTATTTCGATATTGATTAATTATAAGCACATCTGCTGCTATATCTTATACAGTTATTATACCCTAGTAATGAACCTATTTTTTCGATTAAAAAGAAAATTATAAGCATATATGTATATAGATGGTATTAAATGACTTCAAAGCAGTGACGGATCAACATCCGTAAATGAAGTGACTATGAAAAACAAAAATAATTAGGTCAATAGCTTTATATAAAATCCAATATATTGAATGTTTACCCGAAATTGTGCGGAATGGGACTTCAAAACATTAAATATATCAATAATTATAAATTTATGTTCTTGATATCACCTATTATCAACAAAATATTAGAAAAGAAAGGGTTTCGAAAAATGAGTCAAAACTGGGACCTTTGTATTAGACGTGTTTTATTGTAATTCCTATACAAAATGTGATGAGTGAACAGTATTTTGGACGTTTGGGCTGAGTTCATTCAGTGATAAATATTTAAGGGTGGGCTGAGTTCATTAATTAGAGTGGATTGGTGACAAATTCCTATATATATGTAGAGGTTTAGGGACACTTGCACTGGGCTTAAGCCCAGTGTAGCTAACTAGTGTATCCGCCTCTGTGTGCAAGAAAGCTTATGAATCCAATCAATATTAATAGATGTATTTATAATTAATTTCATTTTCCTCTTTTAGAGAAACTAAAAGTAATAGATTTATACATATAGTTATGTAATAGATATATAATGAATCACCTTTTTTTTCTCTTACTGAGAAATTTTTAGGGTGATAGTTTCAAAATACAACTAAAAGATAGAAACATTTATTAGGTAGGTTTTGTTTTTTTGCATAAGGTGGATGGGACAAATCCCATGGGAAAATCTGATATTGCAAAATGTGGTTTTTAATGGTATCTTGTGTGGTTAATTTTAAAACAACCACAAAACAAAATAATGACAGATAATATTACAAATAATAACAAGAATTGTTGAGAATCAATAAATGACCCTACTGGGGCATTCTGGGATGTTATATTGCGAGGTTCCAGTTAAATTACAATACTACTGCGTGTGAAAACTCCCCTTTTATGAAAGATAGTGATTTGGAGAATATGTGAGTAATCTTGAGAATTTTTAGAACCTTTTTTTGTTATTTTTTGGGCCCTATTATAGGCTTTGGATAGAATGGTGGTCAAAAGGCTTGAGCCGGTGGTATCCTCGCTAGCACGATTTGCTGATTTCTTTATCTTTATTTATCTATAATGGTGTAGCCACGTTTACTGCTTTGTCTTCTTTAGTTAACATTTGTCTTTATTAACAAAGATTCGACTTGTCATCCGGTGGTGATGGGTGAGTAAGTGGGTACCCGGATTCGCAGTCACGCCGGTGGTTATTCGCACACGGTGCTCGCCCTTGTGGTCGATTCATTGGGCGTGTGTAAACCAAACACCACGGCCTTGATTTTAAAAAGCTATACTTCAGAGGGCGAGCACACTCTACTCTCCACTCTTCCCATCATTACTTGGTGTATATTGTGCTCGCTCGATAGGCTTTAGCTTTACTTGCTGGAAAATGTTGTTGTAAAACCAAATGCTTTTGGTTCTTGTTTTCTTTTCGCCGAGGCGGCGTGTCCTCCCTCCTCTGCTCGTTAGTTGGTTTCGCCTCTCCTTCTCTCGCTTCATCCGGCTTCATTCTTTTCTTTCTTGTGTTAAATGCTGTTTTCGCCTTTTTCTTCTTTTCTTCGGTTTCTTTCAATTATTACCCGTGTTCGCCTTAATTTTGTTGAATGGTCACCGGGTTGCCCCGGAGAGCATAATTTTTGGCAAAAGATGATGGCTTAAAGGGCGCTAAACAAAGCTGCGTGTTCTAGCACGTATGGATGAGCGGAATGCGTATCCAACCCGGTGAACACTTGTCCGATGGGCTAGGACACCTTTATTTTACTTGCCCACGGTTCGCCGTGTGAGCACGTAAGGCGAAAGATTATTTATGTACACAACACCTGTAATCCCTTTGTTTGCTTTGGATTGGATGTAGTAGAAATGGATAGAGCTTTTATGTCAAATCATTATTTTTTAATTATGATGGTATATTATTTTATTATTGTTAGTTAGTACGATAATGATTGTATGAAAGATAAGTTTATAACAAAAAGTAGGTAGATAGATAATGAATCACAAGAAAAAGATGAGAGAGAATGAGTTGGTGTAAAAAAAATAAATGATGATAGTTTTGGGGGATAGATGATAATAGGGAAGGATGTTAAGATTTGGATGGAGGATGAAATGTGAAAATCAAAAAATGGATTCGACCAGGGTGGCGGATCTTCTATTCGGACTCCTCACCGGGTCAAAAACAAACACCACCTTATTATTTTTTTCAAAAATTATATTTAAATATTGCTTTAAAAATAAGTGTTTCTAAAGTAATTTTTAGAGTTAAAAAAAAGCACAGATCATACTTAATTATTTAAATTGTTATTATATTTTATTCATTTTTTTTTTTATAAATACACTCCACAATACTCTTTATTTGATTAAATTTATCCATTTTTTTAAAAACACGTGTCCAAAAAACTGAGTACAAATTTTGTAAAGGGCAGGGAGTACGTTATCGATCAATTCAAGAATTATATATAATAGTTTTACACGTAATTAAATTTAAGAATGTGGAGAAATTAATGAATGTTGAATACTGTTGGTCGGTGCATAAGCCGTCCGTCAATCATGCCGTTTCACAACACCTCAACCAACACATATTATATGTATCATCCAATATATAGTGAGAATTTAAATTATTTAGGGCTTGATTGTATGTTTATATTTTTATTTTATTGACTTATATTTCGTGCATATAGCTTGTATATCATATATAAATATATGCGCCGTTAATAGTATAAAATACCAATTCAAAATATATATGAAGAAAGATTGAATTTATTCGAGAGGTTTAACTTTGATCACTTTATATAGTATAAATAAGACAAGTTGTAACTTTTATAACAACTTTAAGAGAAAAAAAAACTTTTATATACCAAATAATTAAATGTTGAATACCAAACACTAAAGTTAATCTCATGAAATTATTCATGTGGTCCTCTGGGGAAAAATCTTCATATACCAATATATGTCAGTTAGCTATTCTTACTCTTTCGCCCCGTAAGATTTAGACACTTTCCTTTTTGTGCATTCCATAAGATTTCACCAAAAAAAAACGATCACACTCTTCTCCACTTTATAACCTTACAATCACATTTATTATTCATACACATTTACTACTACCCATAAAAGAAAAAGTCTTGTGGGATGGAGGAAGATATATCAACAAAAAAATATGATGTGAGACAAATAATTCACCAGTTAATAGGAAATATAAATGTTGAAGATAATCACGCCTGCAACTGTCACTTTCCACCCACATATATAAACCCAAGAAAGAAAAGTAAAATACATAAAAACAGAAAAACTGAAACAAAAAGTAATTTGACGATCGAGGGCCATAAAACATGATGATAGTAACGATTGATGGAATCAAATATGAGACAAGATACTCCTGAAACATGCATGTCAAATAACATATCTCAAACATTTTGTGATCACACGAAATTTAAAACCGAAAGGGCGTTTCAGTTTATTTTTCAAGGCATGCAAAAAAAAATATATTGACTCAAATTAAGGTCACATGCATGGTGGGTCATTTCGTCACGTTCTTTGCTTCAAATAGCCACAATCAATGATATATATAGGTTATAATATGTTCTTTTCATTTGTTTATTTATTTTTGTTTTGATCAGTTATGTGTATGAGCTCGAATATAATCCACATTTGAAAACAATGTTTCTATCATTATACTGTTGGAATGATTAGTCTTTTATTTGATTCTTTGAATATAATAAATTAAATTAAAGATAAGGCTTGCTATTTCTTGATACATACATTTTTTAGAGGATCACGCTAGTTTGGATATTTGGATTGAGTACACTTTTAATGGTTACTTAATTGATATGTTACATGATCTATGATTAGAATTAGAAATTGGTTCAGAGGGGTTTACGCAAGATCGGGATGACTTCTTGATTTATACGTATTTTAAAATCACGCAAATTTATTTCACAAAAAATATGCAATATTGATATTAATCGAATCGAAACTTATTTTTTCAAAATTAATTGCTGCTTAAGCCAGCCAGAATAAGTTGCATAATATAAATAAAAGACAACAGCGTGCCTAAAAAATACACTATATTTGGAGTACACATAAGAACCAAGATGAATAAGTTCATTTGAGTTCCTTATTATAACTTTTTTTAATATCATATATTGAGATTCTTAAGTATCTGCTTATTTAATTTATAAATCTTTTTCCTTTTAACTTAATGCATTCGAGCAATTAAAATTTTCAATTTATCAAAGCATAGAGTACAAAAGTAAGTAGTTTTAATTTAATATAATTCAATTTCAACAATATATTTTGATTATTATTCCGGGACCAAAATGTCATTTATATTCAAATAATTTTGATTAATCATTGACTAATTATATTCTAATATGGTGAAGTTGAGCGGAATTTAATTAGAAATATTGCTTCAAATTCAATACGTGTCAAAGATCTTCTCATATTTCTGGTAGCTAATCATCTGTAAGCAATAATTTATTCCTACATTTAGAAATATTTAGTTGGCAAAAAGAAATTTTTAATTTGAATATCATGTATAAGCGGCAGGTGTATATTTACTTGCTGCTTAAAAAAATTATGGAAGAATTTTTTATTTTTTTTTTAGCATTTAGAAATAATATTTCCATGGCATATATGAATTCTCACATAAAAAAAATGAAAAAAAAAATGCAACGGTTGACTTGGTTGAAAAAAAAACAGGCTTTTGTTGACACGCCACGTGGAAGTTAAAGGTTGTGGCTTCTGGTTGAACCACCGTTAGGTCCAAGTGGCATCAGATGTTTGTCCAAATTGGGCCCATCAACTTGTAAGACCCAATTTCATTTTTTTTTTCAATTTCATATATTTATTAATTCCAAAAAGATATTCTGAAAAATGTAATAAAAGTTACATTGTAAGAAATTATTAATAAAATTTAGAGTTAATTATAAATAAATAAACTACATTTATATCATGTATCAATTTAATCATGTTCTTCAGATATAGTAAAAAATTAATATTTTAACATTGTTTTAAGTTGATACACTTTATTTTTTTTCATTAAACCCAATAAAAATGATGTAGCTTTGCTTGGCTTACCATGTAAAATTACAAATTTTATTTTTTATTTTCTTTTTGCTATATTATTATATTTTATCTACATTGTGGTGATAGAAAATTCACGCTCGTAATTGGATTTTTTGTCACAATAATGTAGCTAATTTTTTTTTTTTATGTGTAATTATACATGGTAAATTCGTAAGAACCACATCATCTGTCATTTGCTAGAGAAAAATAATATATATTGATTTGCAATATTATTAAAGATTGAATTTTTTTATAATTCTAAAGGCCGTGGATCGAATTAGTAAATTGATAGTTGGTCTAAAAATTTATTAAAATTTGTTACCATGTGGAATATCAGTCTAATAATAGAGATAAACAGAATGCTCGAGCCTTAAATGGGTAAGTGCCAACCTGAATCATATATATATATATATGTAATTTTACATTAATTTTTTTTAACAAAATCCTCCCAGTTATAATTTGAAGATGCACAAAAACCACGCGAAGGAAATATTTAAAAGTAAAAACTAAAATATCTGAAATTGAAACAAACAAACACATAAAAACATCTTTAAGAACAAAATTAAATGGAACTTAATTAAGTATGCAGACATAATCGTTTAAAAATAGGCAAAGTATAGGGTGAACAAGTTTTACGGTGAAACTGATTAAAGAGTGTGATTTATATTACTAAAGAGTGTGATTTTTTTACTATAAAGGGTGTGACTTTTTATTATAAATGGTATTACACATAAAAGTGAAGGGTGTAACTTATATTATAATTGAGGGTGTCGTAGAATGATAATCAAGCGTATTTATATTCTTAAAAGAAGATATGCAGAAAAAATCATTTAACGAACAAGCAAATCACAAAGATACCAACTTTAAAATATGGATACACGACTGTGATTGATTGTTATATCCTGTGTCTACATTGTCGTCAATTTTATATATAAATATAAATCTTTTAGTCATAATCAAACAAAGAGTAATAACAAACAAGAGAGGTTAATTTGAACATTTTGTATTTGATTATTAATTACTATAAAATAGGGAATATTATTATTGTGTGCGTATAAAAAAGATATGGTCAATGGGTGCTTACGTACGATTCACAGAAACTCGAAATTTATAAAAGAAAAAATCACAATCAAAGCAAACTTTGCTGATTTTGATTCAATACGTAACTTAGGTGTCATTCAGATTGGAGATGAGAAATAATTGAGGATCACTGATAAACATTTGAGGACGACAATCAAAACGTGGAAAATATCGAGTGGAGATAAAAACCGCTATCCAAAAAGATCAACAAGCCCAAGCCGGATTTGATAAAAACTGTTGTCTAAAAAAAAATTGATATTTAAAAGAGCTAAGATTTATATAAAATACCAAGTAAAGATTGAGAAAATATCAGATAGCGGTTTAAAACCATTGTCTAATATTTTTTTTAAAAAAATCGATATTTAAGACAGACCCACCAAAGATCCTACATATAAATGCCCACCAAACCTCCCAATTAATCGGATTAAAAAAATAACTGTCTAATATATATATTTTTTAAAAATCGATATTTAAAAGACGACCCACCAAGATCTCATATATAGTTCACCAGTTCTCCCAATTAATCGAGGCAATTATTCGCCTCCCATGGGGACCTAACACGGACCTTGGGTGCCCTTGAGATCAATTCGTCGTGACTTCGCTTTGCTAACGTTCTTAATGAAATTAATTTATATGTTCTAAAAATCATTTTTTCTTACAATTTTTTTAAAATTCTTTATTTCAATTATCTTATTTATTAATTCAATCACATTTTTATATAATAATTTTTTTTTTTATATAAATTTAAATTTAAATTAAATTAAAATTATATTTTTTACTTGTATTTTTACAAAATTTAATTAAAATTAACTTTTGAATTGACCTACTAATTTCAAATACAAAGAATGGCATCTTCCTATATTTCAACGAAGTTTTGGTTTTCTTTTTACAGTGTCCATAAATTTATTTTTCGGTTTTTTAGTCAAAATGGGTTTGGTTCAATCCATTTTTTTCAACTAACTTTGAATTTGATTTGTCTGCCAATGATTTAATATTGTGAGTAATATTTATTAAAGTTGGATTAAGAGAGACAATTGTTTAAGAGGTTTTGTTCAAATTTTTCCCGTGATTTATGTGAATGGAAAAGAATGTTACACTAGAAAATACAATGAAGAATTTTAGAAGTTAACTAGTACATGTTCCCACACGTTAAGCGAATTCTTAAAAGAAATTATTAATTTCATTAAGATTAGATTTGAAAATTTTAATTAAACTTTAATTAAAAAATAAAAAAATGTAGAATAATAAAAAAGAATTCAAAAAAAAAAGAGATAATGAATTTTAAAAATTAAGAATTTGGATAATGAGAAAATTAAGAATTTTAAAATAATGAGAAAAATAAGAATTTAATTTGTAAGAATTTGGATAATGCTAAGTAGGAGAGAGAAGATTGAAAAATAGATGTAAGGGAGTTTTTTAAAAATATTAAATTAAACAAAAAAAAAAAACAAAAAATACAAGCTTTATAAAAAAACATTTTGGAGAATTAGCATGCAATCGCTCGTTTTAGCTTTTTTAGATACTTGGCTCAAAACCGCTCTCCAAGAATTTTTCAAATAAGCATGAACCGCTTGCAAGATTTGATCTTGGACAAAATTTTTTAATCAATTTTTTTTTTTTTTTTAATAACTGCCTTCCATGACCACCAAGAGGTGTTATTCAAAAAAATGGTCAAGCCAAGTCAAAATTTCCAAGCTCGCAAATGCCAGAAAGTGGATCTATACTTTAAAATAAAAAGATCAAATTGCACCAAATGGCATAAAATTAAAATAAACCAAGACTATATATACATACACACAAAATTATAATATTTGCTTCCAATCCACAAAATTGGCTAGGAAAAAATTACTCCCTCCATTTAATATTTTTATCGCTTTTGACTTAAATTTTATTTTAAGATAATTGTTATTTTTTACTATTTTTTTACAATTCTCTCTAATTTATCCCTAAATTTTTTATATTTTATAAAAAATATATTTTCCTTCACACAATCTCTTTCTTACTTTTTTTTGGAGGATAAATCTATTAAAATTTTATGTTACTTAATCTTATACAAAACATCAAAGGACGAATCTTGCAAAATAG
>JBBCBC010000180.1:0-100000 GCA_037126765.1 Stenogyne calaminthoides | reverse complement strand
GAGAATTTAGTGATACTTTTCATATAGATGGTACTGAATCAGGAAAGCTTAATTTGCATGTCAAATGGTCCGCACAATCTATCGTCAAGGAATGAATATTACAATTGTATTTCTGATTTTGAATTTGAATTTGAATTTGAATTTGAATTTGAATTTGTAGAGTAGATGATCAATCTGAAATACTTATATTTTTTTAAAGGTGATACTTTATATGGTAAAAAGTGATACTTTATATGCATTAAAAAAACGAGTTTACTTGAAACTAATTCGGAAGAATTATACACTACTTGTAATTCTAATTTTCTATGGATATTTATTAGTAATTTAATGCATTTCTAACTCTGCCTTCTTTGACAAATTAAGAAGTGCTCTGATCCTCTCTTTCACGCGTGTAATACACACATTCGAACCGGTTCGATTCCTCTGTTTTATTTTTTGCATTTCAATCCCTATTTAATTTTTAACAAATAAACTCAGAATATGAAGATTTATTGAATATTTTTAATTATTTCACTTGTTATTTATCTATAGTATGAAATACCAAAATGGAATACCAATTATAAAACAAGTGATCTTATTTCCATTCGAGCGGTAAAGTCCTTTTTCTTTTAGCAGTTAAGATATATTTATCAATTTTATGGTATATTTTCTCTGAATAGACCTATTATTTCATATTATTAATAAGCATAGCTTCAAAAGGATCAATAAACAAATAAAAATAAGTAAATAGAGAACATTAGTGTATAGCGACCTTATACCAACTCCAATACAGCTCTGGATCACACAATATTTCAATTCATAAATAAATAGCACAAAATACATTAAAAATCATAAATTACAATAAACATAAGGGATACAAGTATCCGAAATTACTTGAATTAAAACGTCTTAATATCCAAGATTTGTAATTATTAAATTTAAATTTACATAAATTTAATTTAATAAAATAATACATGTAGAACAGAATGTAACGGTCTAATGACCGAAAATACATTGTAGAATGGACAAACAGTTGAAGTTGCTCTTAGTTTAAACTCATACAAGACGGCACAATTCAATTGACAGTTCTAATCGCACAAGAATTCGATGAAAACAATTTGGTGCAATTTGATTCAAGTGTTGGATGGTGTTTTTTTCAATTTTGATGATCATAATAACTGAGTTGACCGTTCGATTAATTTATTCCCCCTTTCATGTTTAATTATGTATTTCATTGTTTGATTTTTTAATATGTATCCATAATGAAGATCATGTATTAATTATAAACACTGAACTTATCATTTGTTTACAACTTTACATAAATGAAATGAAAATGGAAAATAAACTATTAGATAGATGAATTGGTCTCCCACGAACCAAACCACGAGGTCTATGTTAGGAACTTGAATTATTTGATCAATTTCACCCACTTTCAATACATTTTAAAAATCACTAAACTTCATCCGTATTATATATTGGATAAGGTCAAATACCATGTATTAAAAATAAGGTTCATAACATGAACCAGGTTTATACAACGTTTTGTATAAAATAGAAATTAAAAAGAAGTTTATCTTCGTGTTGAAGCAAGTGCCCAATAGAAAATACATACTTAAAAAAAAGAAAATCAATTACTATTATAATTCATTCTACCATCGAACATAAGACACATTTTTTTAATCTCGTTATAGATCGAAATCATAACCACCATAAGAGAGAGACCATTTAGAATCGCATCTCAAAACTGCAATCACACTGCAATCGTAATCACCACAAGAGGTAGACTACTCAGAATCGCAATCCGAAACTACAACCGCATCGCTACCGCAACTACCACAAGAGGAGGACAAAGACCACCACAAGAGAAGATAAATTTTCCTTCTCCGTATCTCGAACTCAAGATATTTGGGTCTTAGATAGTGAAGCTCTAACCACTTGAGCTATCCACGCTTGACAAGATACAGACTTGTGCACGACAGAAAATGACCAATTAAATAATTTATACTCCCTCCGTCCCATTATGTTTGTCACGTTTTTCTTTTATGGGTGTCCCGCTATGTTTGTCACATTCCATAAAAGGTAAAAGCAACACTCCACTACCTATTATTTTAATATTATTTCCCTCACTTTTCATCTCAACTATCCCACATACCTTCACTTTTCATCCATTAAATACTATAAAAACTCACTATCTATTATTTTAATGTTGGCAAAGTTTCATATGAAACTGATTTACCGTGCACCACTCATACTATTGCTTGTAGAAACTAATACTATAATTACTATAGTATTAGTTGTTATAAGCAATAATATAAATAGTGTAGGGTAAATCAATTTAACATAAAACCTTCTCTTTAATGTTATTCCTTAAACCTTTCAAAAAAAAAAAAAGTGACAAACATAGTTGGACGGAGGGAGTATTCAATAGTCAATAGTTACCAACAGTTTTTGTAAACCAAATCCAAATTAACAAGAGTAATAAAACTGTAATAAATGCATTATCACTCTTTCATTCTCTCCCCCCAACCCCACCCATCTCCATTTTGTTTAAGTCCTACTCTTTGTCCTGTTTCTTATTGCTGAATAAACTCATTCAATTTCTTTGCTGGCTTTCACCATCACTCTTAAGCCTAAGAAACTCCCGCTGGTGGAAACAATTTTTCATTCTTTCTTAGGTGCTTGTAATTCTTGTCGGTTACAGAAGCCATACTCATTAGGTGAAACAAGATCTCTAGCTTGAAAAAGCGCGGATCTCTGTTGCTTTTTCTTGGTCAAGATCGAAGTTTGGCATCTGGGTTTTTGTTGAATCTGTAATGGGGTGGAGATACAGAGCTGGTTTGTTGTTAATTGCTGCGGTCGTCATTATTTGGGTCACCTCAGCTGAGGTTACGCAGGTTTGGTTCTTTTTCTTTTCTGTTTTCATTCGATTTCAAGTTTAAGGTTTAGGAGTGGTAGATTTAGCTGTATTTAAGTCGTACTTATTGACTAAATCGATGTTATTTCGACAAAGATTCATTTTGGCAGTTTAGCATGTACATTAATGAAGTTTTGAATAATGGTAGCACCTGAAATCTGGAATTGGGTATGATGTAAATGTTAGGAATTAAACAAGCAATTATGGAGAAAATAATGGAAACAACGAATTAGGAACAAACAATTTGGTTACCCAGCTTTTCGGATGTGATTACGCCCCATTTCTGCCCAGGGAGAGATCTACTATTTCTTCTTGTAGATAACCATACAAGATAAATAAGAGAGTCAAAGATATAATTTTTAGTCGGGGATTTATACAAAACACCGAAACCCTAAAAAGATGAAATCGGGCGAAGCCCTAATCCGCTCTCGACCTCCGAAACGCCGACCAGGGCATTTGGTCGAGCTGCTCGCCGATCAACTATCTAGCTCGAAGCGCCCTCATGGCGCCGGATAGGGGCGTTTCGATCGAGCACTAGTGCTCGACCTCGAAGATCGGGTCGAGCGCCTCGCGCCCGCATCCCGCTTCACTCGTGACTCCATAACCCAACAATCTCCCACCCGAGATCGACATCGAGCGGAAGTGCACGACCTCAACCAGGTTGAACGCCTTGTCCTCCCCGACTCTTTTCTCAACTCGCACTCCACCACCCAACAATCTCCCACCCAGAGACCGACTTCAACTCAGAATTCGCCTTCCCAATTTCATCGCAAGAAGAAAACCACGACTTCGAAAGCAATGTCCTCAACGCTCGACTTCAATCCACATTTGATCCAAGCAACGCCCCACAACATTCTTCTCGAACTCGCATCATCACCGCGCCCACAAGACCGCAACTCGACCTCACGTCCATTCGATCCAAGCAATGCCCCTCAACGCTTTTTGATTCGCACCAGAACCAAACAACGTCCCACAACATTCCCTTGAATCATTCGGCCACCGATTCCCGCACGATCTCAGGCACGTGTCAAACGCCCATCGTGATCTTGCATGAACCTGATACAACGATCTTAGGCACTTGTCAAACGCCCATCTTGATCTTGCATCCAACCTGATACAACGATCTCAGCCACGTGTCAACGCCCATTTTGATCTTGCATCCAACCTGATATAACGATCTCAAATGCACGCGTCAACGCCCATCTTGATCTTGCATCCAACCTGATACAACGATCTCAGCCACGTGTCAACGCCCATCTTGATCTTGCATCCAACCACCTACTCCAAGCAATGCCCCATACTCCGCGAACTGCCCACGGAACCCGCTCGACCAACCAGCTTGCTCGAGCGCCTTGTGTGTTCTCAGACGTTCAGTGGTTGTGCCCGACCCCATACCGAACGACAAATCCGAAATCCGTTCCATCAAACTTCTCAACATGCGATTCCCTCCAGCCACCATAATTGCTCCCACCAGATCCCTTGAGCCTGATGCTCTGATACCAGTTGTTAGGAATTAAACAAGCAATTATGGAGAAAATAATAGAAACAACGAATTAAAGAACAAACAATTTGGTTAACCAGTTCGTCAGGAATGACTACGTCTGGGGGCACTACCAAGCCAGGAGAGATCTACTATTTCTTCTTGTATGACCATACAAGATAGTGCAAGTAGTGCAAGATACAATGAGGGAGTCAGGGGTATTTATACAAAACACCGAAACCCTAAAAGATGAAACTGGGCCGAAGCCCTAATCCGCGTCTCGGCCTCCGGAACCGCTCGACCAGGGCATTTGGTCGAGCGGTTTTGCTCGATCAACTATCTAGCTCGAGCGCCCTCATGGCGCTGGATAGGGGGGCGCTCGATCGAGCACTAGTGCTCGACCTCGAGCACTGGTCGAGCGCCTCCTGCGCCCTGCATCCCGTTTCATTCAGGCTCCATAACCCAACAGTAAAGTAGGCACAAGATATACTTAGGATATGTTTTGGAGATGGTATGTTTTGATTCTGCAATTTTGCTTGTTTTGTGTAGTTGGGTCGATGCCCTGTGAATCCTTAACACTTGCCATTTTTCAAAGGTAGCAATTGCTGCATTGGCTTTGACTTTGGCCTTCGTTTTGAGCAATTTGAGCTCTCTTTATGTAATTGAATCGATTTCCCGAATCCTTTTTACTTTCAATATGTAGAATTTGGTTGCATTAGTATACAAATCCCCCCTTTAGAATTAGACACTAACCATTGAAGCATTGGGTTCGACCTTACGAGCAATTTGTTATTGGGACTGCATTTACTATCTGATAAAGCTCTCTGCAGTAATTGAATTCTGTTTTTTTTCCTTTCTAGTTGTGCAATCCTAAATTGTTAGTCAAGATTTTTTCCTTTTCATTTGACAATTTCTTTGCAATTATAGTAGTTCAATTTTAATTTAGTGTAAAATCAATAAATATATTTCGTCTAATTCTTGAATGTGATTCTTTAAACAGGGTATTTTCACAGACTATAAGCAACCGTTTGCTGTGACTTACCTGGGAGCTTCCTTACTGGTGATTTATCTCCCAATAGCATTTATCAAGGACTCGATATGTAATATCCTGAAGAGACGTAAAAGCAAAAAGGGTCAAACTGTAAGTGCTGAGTCTCCTCTAAAGTACATTGGGGGGAATAACATTTTTGAAATTGAAATTCAAGGAGCCCTCAACAGAAAAGACAGTGAAGAAGGGCTTTCAGAACACAACGAGGAGGGAAAGCCGTTAGTTTCCAAACAAGGAGACGATTCTAGAAGTATCAGGTCCGAAAAAGAAGTCACCACCAAAGAAATTGCTACCTATGGATTTTATATCGCCCCTCTCTGGTTTATCACCGAGGTAAGGTAATCTTCCCATAGGCAGAATCTTATGTAACCAGTTTTATCGTGCAATTAGTTTGCATTTTGTGTGTACTTTTAAACAGTATTAGTTTTTTCATTAAAAGGTATTAGTTTGATAGTATAAGTTGTTTAACTATAAAGTGATAGTTGCAAACCATTTGTACGGTGAAACTGTTTTACTTGAGACTAACTCATTCCTATATCGTGACTCGTCTATTTTAGATCTATGATTTGCACTTTAAAACCATGCCCCTCTTTTGCAGTATCTATCGAATGCTGCTCTTGCACGTACAAGTGTTGCAAGTACTACAGTTTTATCGTCCACTTCAGGACTGTTTACTCTCTTCATCGGTGCATTTTTGGGCCAAGATTCGCTAAATTTTGCAAAGGTAATTGCTGTATTTGTTAGCATCACCGGTGTTGTCATGACAACCCTCGGAAAAACTTGGGCAGCTGATGAGTCACAATTAAACACATCATCGTAAGTATTTTTTTCTAGTTTGTTGAATTTGAGTACAAGTGTGCATGAAGAAAAGACTTTATTGTTTTATCGAATCATTCAATTTCATGTTTATTCCTCTTTGTAATGGATATTTCAGGACTGATGGTTCAAATTTTTTCTTTCTGTTAAAGAAGTAGCCAACGCTCTCTTTCTGGGGATCTTTTTGGGCTTCTATCTGCCGTGGCGTATGCCTTTTTTACAGGTGAGGAGATGTTTGATTTAGGGTGTGTTTGCAAAAACTTATGGTTTTAAAGAAGTGATTAAAATTAGTGATTATGATAAAAGTGATTAATAGTAGAAGTTGACAGTGTTTGTAAGAAAATTAAAAAAAAAGTTCATAGTGTTTGTAAAAAAAAGTTAAAAGTTTTTTAAAAAAACTAATAAGCTACTAAAAGCACCCTCTTTGAAGCTTATAACTTATAGCTTATGAGAGTTTATTTAAGCTACTAAAAGAGAAATAAAACACTCTAAATTGCTTTTGCACACAATTCTAGGTGAGTATAATCACTTATAAGTTTTTGAAAACACCTCCTTAATAACCTATCAACTTAAGACCATATTATTTACTTAACTTAAAACCATATTATTTTTTTATTTGATCATTGATGTTATTTTTCCCTCCCTCTATGTCACAGTGCTTCTTAAGAAGTTTTCTGGGGAGGAAGGAGAAAGGGTCGATGTGCAGAAACTATTCGGTTATATTGGACTATTTACCCTTGTGGCACTTTGGTGGCTTGGTAAGAGCTTCAATATTGTATATTGCATTTTTAGATCAAAGGATTAGAAGGATGGATTTTGATACGTAATAACAGATCTGTTGAATGTTTTCAGATGAGTTCATTTTAGGCATAATACATTATTTTAGTTTTTTAAACTTTACCCCCTTGTACTTTTATTTATCTTAGATTTACCCCTTAAACCTTTTATTTATCTTAATTTTTCCCAATCAAAGAATAAAAATTAACATGACGGGGCGGGGCGGGGCGGTCTAATATTGCATTATTCCTTTTTAATATATTGGATTTGAAATCTCACATCATTTTGAACCATTTCTTGAGGACTTGGTAGATTTGAAATATAATTTGTATGCAATCTAAATGTGTTATGACGAAATTATAACAACCCCGATCTGCTAAATCTTTGACGGTTTGTTTTAACTGCCAAACCTCATTTTTCATTTCAGTATGGCCATTGACAGCTCTTGGTATAGAGCCCAAATTTACAGTCCCGCATTCCGCAAAAATGGATGAAGTCGTTATTGCTAATGGGCTAGTCGGAAGTGTTCTTTCCGACTATTTCTGGTACGCAAAACTACTTCCCCTAGTCTGATACTTGATCGCGATGACAGACAATCTCAAATATTTACAATGTTGTTCACAGGGCCTTATGTGTTGTTTGGACGACGCCACTTGTGGCAACATTAGGCATGTCTCTCACCATTCCACTCGCTATGGTGGCCGATATGTTGATTCACGGGCGTCATTACTCCGCGGTCTACATCATCGGTTCGGTTCAGGTAACTAAAACTAAGTACTCCCTACGTCCCATACTTGTTTACCCCTTTTCCTAAACGATCCGTCTCATATTTCTTTACCCCTTTCCATAAAAGGCAATAAAACAACTATACCCTTTTCAACTATGCGCTTCCAATATCTCAAAATTACATCTCATGTCATTACTTGTACCCACAAAAAGTCATCTACTTTAATAATAAAGTAAAAAAAACTACAATACCCTCAACCAAAAGCCACTTTATCACTTTAAATACTAATAAACAACTCACACATTAAAACCCGTGCTGAAAGCAAAGGGGTAAATAAGCATGGGACGGGGGGGAGTATCACTTTGCATATGATTGGGATGTGGTAATGATTGTTTGTTCAAATTAATTGCAGGTATTTGGAGGTTTTGTAATAGCCAATCTTTCTGATAGGATTTCAAAGATGTTGGGGTTATAGCATTCATTCATCAACAATACATACACAACTTTATAGTAGACACTGTAATCAGTAGTGTACTTGGTGGGATTAACTGTGCAAGTGGAATCTGAGTGCAATTTCCTGTTGATCTTGAAATGGAACAACTGTTTTCCACTTTTAATTTCATTTTTTTGATTATTTAATCTTCCATTGTTTTGGAAAATTTGTGTACACGTGATATGTAATTGAATGCTCTTCATTGATTTCCAATTGTAATATTTAGACCTTTTTTATGCAGTATCAATCAACAAATTATGATCTGATATCCATCAATTATACAACAACCATTGTTTAAATTCCTCAGAGAATTTTGGTTTCGGGTTTTTGAGTTAGTAAATTTTGACAGAAATTTGAGTGTCCAAACTAATGATACTTTGCAAGTGGTGTAAACGAGCCGAATTGAGCCGAGTTGTGTTGAGCTCGAACTCGACTCGATAAGAATACTCGAAGCTCGAAACTCGATTCGAACTTGATCGAGTCCAAATTTTTAAGTTCGATCTCGACTCGACAAGAAACTCGATATACTTGAACTCGGCTCGTGTTCGATCGATTACCTGTATATTTTTATAAAATTTAAAAAATATTATTAAAATATAAGCATATATGTTTAGTAAAATTAATGATATAATAGTAATTATTATACAAGCTCGATTAGATTCGCGAGTTTCAAGAGCTGAGTATTTGTGAGCTCAAACTCGAACTCGATAGCTACTCGAGTAGCTTGAACTCGATTATGATCGAGCCGATTTTGATTTTTTTACGAGCCGAACATGAGTAGCTCGTTAGTCTTACTAAACAAACAAACACTGTGAAATTGAAGACCAAACTCCCAATATATATTTTCATGATCAAGTTAATTGCACAAAATTTAGTTTAAATTTTCCAATAAACAATCAAACACTGATGAAATTGAAGACCAAACTCCCTATATATATTTTTAGTATGATCAAGTTAACCATGTAACCTGAAGAAAAGAAGGTAAAAAGCTCAAAATCAAAAAAAAATATGTAGTTAAATGATTTAAATTTATCCAATAGTATGATTTATCCCTATTATTTAATAATTTAATAATTCTCTACTGAAAAATAAAAAAATATAAATATATATTAAAATAAACGGGTATTTTTTATTGCTTTTATTTTTATTTTAATTGTTTTAAACACCATGAAACCTTTTTTTAAGAAATTACATGTTTATTAGAAGTTAAAAAAAGCTTTTTATAAATTTTAAAAGAAAGCGGGGAAGAAAGTGGTGGTATAAAGAGTTTACTGCGACGGAGCTACCAAAATTCCAAACAGAGATTGGAGAGTTCTTGCTATTGTCAAAAACCCAACAATTCCATGGCAGCGCGTCACTTTTTGACGATTCTATCTCTGATCTTACTTCTTGTGCCTTGCACAATCGGGATCTCTAATGGGTAACCCTTGTTCTTCACAATTGGCCCTTCTCAATTTTTTTGGATTAGTTGTATGTCGAAAGATTTTGAATCAGTTCCTTGTTTCGTTTATTTGTTAAATTATTGAAATCGATTGTTTTTTTGGATGTTCCGAGCTGTTATGTGAGTCTATTGCTTTCTGTTCTGTGCTAATTTGATCGGTTTTACTGCAGGAATGCTGATGGATACAGTGTGAATGGGAAAATTCGATTTCCAGGTATGTTTTTGTGCTACTAACGTTTCTAGGGTTTCTTTGCATAGTTTTATAATTGCTTGAAGAAAAATGGTGTTTTGCTACTTTTTCCTATTCGATCGAAGATTTCCCTAAAACTTAAGTTCAATCGAAAACATTATAAGGAATGTTCAGAAGCACAATTTAAGGTTTGAACTTGTTGGCATAATTTTTAAAGTTTAGTTATTTTAGCGTGAATTTCTTGTAGTGGTGATCATTGAATGACTTTTAATGAAGAGGAAGTAACTCGTATTGGGGTCATAAGTGGATTTGGATTATAATGCAACATGAAATTATCTAAAGAAGCTGAATTATTTGCTTTTATAGATTTTAAACTATTAGCTATTATCTTTTCTCCATCAACAAAGTATCTCATGTACTTTTTATCATGCTGATAATAACGAGAAATCTAATGTATCCAAAATGATAAAACTTGAGGGCTCAGTTGGCAAGGTCGAAATGACTTGCTCCTTTCTTAATTTAACAATTAAAAGGAGGTTCATGAGTCTAATATAAATTGCAAGCTTTTAGTTAATCTGACATCTCAGACTAAGGGTTGATGCTATGTTTCATCGAACTAAATTTTATCTCTGTTAATGTTGGTTCCACCAGGATTCAGTGCAACCGGATTTGGTCTGCCAGCAAAACTTTCTAATGTCAAGGTTATACTGAACGGTGGGGAAAGAGTTACCTTTTTAGGGCCCGATGGATATTTTTCCTTGTATCCTTCTGAAATCTGACAGATTTTTGTACTTCAGCATTATGGTTTCTTTTTTAGCTTGACATAGATGCTGCATTAGACTTAGTTTGTGAATAAGTCTAGGATTATCACTGTATTGATGAATTAGAGCTGTCAGTACATTTCTAAAACATGGTAAATGTTCATTGAATTTGATTGAAGGTTGTTCTTTAACTATTTTTCAAGCCATAATGTGCCGGCAGGAACTCATCTTATTGAAGTGTCTGCTATCGGCTATTTATTCTCTCCTGTAAGATTTAAGGTTCTTTTGATCTTCATTTAGTTGTAAACTTATACATGAATTTATGTAATGGATTTTTTTATTTGCTTTCAGGTCCGGGTTGATGTCAGCGCCAGAAATCCTGGTAAGGTCCAGGCAGCTCTAACAGAGAACAGGAGAGTATTGAGTGAGCTTGTCCTTGAGCCTTTGAGAGAGGAACAGTATTATGAGGTAAGTATGAGTTTCTAGCAGTGTAACTTTTGTTTAGGGATTTATTCGTTCCAAAATTATGTACGCTCATCATCTCATAATTTGCAGCTACGAGAACCATTTTCCGTATTGTCCATTGTGAAAAGCCCAATGGGACTGATGATTGGGTTTATGGTGATTGTGATGTTTTTGATGCCCAAATTAGTGGGTAAGTTTGAAGCTGAGCTATCTTTCTTAATTTCTTTGGACTCTTTCAGTTTATACTATTTCATTTTTCTCTTTTAATCCATAGTCTTCCTTTGACTACTTAATACTTTGTGTTTGCATTGGTTGATTTGGATACTATATGATCTTTTGATGACTTACTTTTTCAAGAGGACTTCTGCAAAAAATTCCGGAGCATGTGTGTCATTTTATCAGTTCTTGCTAGTAGACATCCCATAAGCTATAACATTCAAGCAAATAAGAAAAACAACTACAATGATAATAATAAAAACCATACAAATCCAGTCTCCTTGCACATTATTGGTTCAGTAAATCACTATAATTGATTGATAGATTATATGTTGAAAAGTACCATTGTAACCGTAACATTATATCCCATGCAATACTTCATACCTAAAGAGACTCCGATTTTATAATAGTGACTTTTTTGTGGTGAGATACAGATATTGAATCACAGTTGTTAAAGTAGGTTGGGTAGTGTTGCCCAGAGCTTGTCTTGAAATGAAGTTACTATTTATGTGCATATATGTTGCTTCGATACAGCTTCTGTTGTGGGATTTTGTGGCAAGATTACTCGGTTTTTGTTTTGGCAAAATATTGGTGATTCTAAGATGATAGCTCATGATGACTTTGTGGTTTCTGTGGCACAGATCCTGAAGAGTTGAAACGAGCCCAGGAGGAAATGGGAAGCCAAGGTGTTCCGTCTCTTGCTAACTTCCTATCCGGAGGTCAGCCCCAGAGGACGAATTAGACATCTGAACGATGAAATCTCAAGTCTTTCTTTCACGTTGTAGGATTTTGTAGTTTATATACAGAAATGTTAGCTACATGTGGAATTTTTTCTTGCAGCACATTTTCTTCGATGCAAAGGCCATTATTTCGAAAGTGTATCTCTTTGTTCTTATGTGAATTAAGACTGATATGGATTTACTATTCAGTAGGGACTCTGCATTTGTTTTTGTTGACTGAAATCTTTGATCAATCGGGAATTTCCTAGGATTGCATTTGGATTGACAGTAGTTTACATTTCAAAATCATGTTGTTTGAATCGATTTACTAAATGATGGATTTCAAATTCCTAATTTTTTTTACAAGTGTTATATTTTAAGTGATTTTGCAGGATATGAAATATATATATTGTGAAGTTAGTTGAAATTCATTCATTTAAAAGTGAACAAATTGCATGTTTATAAATATTTGAAGACAAACTATATGGTGAACAAGTTTTACGGTGAAATTAGTTAAAGAGTGTGATTTATATTACTAAAGAGTGTGATGTTTTACTATAAAGGGTGTGACTTTTTTATTATAGAAAGGTATTACTCATAAAAATGAAAGGTGTGATTTATATTATAAAGAAAGAAAGATCGTCGTGATAATGATAATTATATTACTAAAGAAGTATGTCTGAAAAACAAAAAAAAAAAGTTTAAGAAAGATGTTTGTAAAAAAAATTGTATAGTTCAGTTCACAAAGAACAAATTTGAATTGATACCAACTTTATATTTCAAATGAATTTATCATTTGTTAACACTTTGTTCACAAAGATACCAACTCATATTTGAATTGTACGATTAACCTGATGCGTATGAGATCAACTATATTTATATTATCAAATGAATCTTATCATTTGGATAACACATGCTCTCCTGTGAAATTTGTTTATGAAATTGTTATCATTATATTTATAAACTGATACAATTACTTTTAAAAATTAATATTAATAACATTTAATACTATAATCTTACTTTATAAATGATTTGGGAATTGGGCTATCAACCGGCCCATTAAGTAAGGCTGGGTCTGGAAATTGGGTTGAGTTTGGTGGCCCATTAAGTAAACTAACAAGTAACAAACTGCTTTCACAATGGCTCTTTCTGCAAACACACTCTTCTCTCGTCATTCACCTTTCACTTTCACTCTTGTTTCTCTCTCTTTCTTCTTCGTTTGAATCCTCTCACTACTGTGTGAATTGACGAAGCGTAGAGAATTACTTCAGGAAATGGAGAGCAGCTTACCGGTTACGACAATGTCGTCTTCGAAATCAGAGAGGCGATTGAAATCGAGGACTGTTTATAACACCTCCAAATCTTCTCTTCTTATGGGTTTCCTTTCTTGCCTTGCCTGGCTTTACGTTGCTGGCCGGTTAGTCTCTGCGTTTATTCTCTCTCGTTTGTGATCGGTGGAACTGAATCGGTTATTCTGTATCTGATGATTTTTGTTTTCATTTTTTATTTATCTCAGTTTGTGGCAAGATGCAGAGAACCGAATGTTGCTGGCTGGTTTGTTGAAGAAGAACTCTGTTCAGGTTTGGATTTTCTAACTCTGATTTGTTTTTTTTTTTTTTTTTTTGCGCGAATCCTTGTGATTTAGTTGGATCAAGTGAATGTGTGACAGTGTCAATTTTGGGAAAATGAAGTATTGAGGGAGAGGATCTTGATGGAGAGATGGGGATGCTTCAATTTAAGCTTTGTTTACTCCTGGATTGAGAATCTTTTGATTGGAAAAGAACACACAAGAGGCAAACTTCTTGAAATATGTAGATGTTAAAAAACCTGATGTTTTGGTTTCTACTGGTGGAGATGGCAGGAGGAATAGATAAATATGACATGATCAACAATTAGACTGAAAAGAACACCGGAAATGAATTTTACTAGATTGCACATTGTGGATGATGTTATTGAAGGAGAGGTGTTTTATCAATCTTTTCTGAGTAGCTAGTGTGATTGGACAATAAAAACCTACTTGAAGAAGGTGAAAGGATCTAATCGATGTAATGGTACAAAGGAATGCTAACTAGGTCTGGCAGATGAATGATTGCATCATATATCTCAACAGCAGTTGTACAGACGAAGACAGACAAGTTTTGTCGTCTTTATTCTCTAATTTGTGGGTTAGAGTGTTAGACAGAAAAGTTGCATCAGATTTTGGTCTTTCTTATGTTATATAATTTCACAGTAATTTACACCATAAAATTAGTGATTGCTCCATGAAATGCTTTGAATCTATAGGTATATATGTCCATGCAAACATGAGGAAAGGAAAATGGAAAACCTAATGAGTTATTGTTTATCCTTTTTTTGGCAGCGTCCGAAGGTGCTTACCATGGAAGATAAACTAGTGGTCCTTGGATGCAAGTACATATTTTTATGGCTCCACTTTTCAGAATGCATTATACCATAAAAAAAAATTACATGATGCTTTTGTTTTATGCTGATTGGGATATTAAGGAAACCATGCTCTTATTAATAAATATTCGTAGGGAGTTGGAGAAGAGAATAGTTGAAGCTGAGATGGAATTAACATTAGCAAAGAGCCAAGGTTATCTAAAGAACCAGCTACAGCAAGGGACTTCTTCTGGTAAAAAATTACTTGCTGTCATTGGAATTTATACTGGTTTTGGAGGTCGGTTGAGGCGCAATATCATCAGAGGTTCTTGGATGTCAAAAGGTGAGTTGAGTTCAATTTCGAGGTGTGAAATCCTCATAATCTCTTTCCCATGCAATACTGTACTTTTGACTGATTGAGTGCTTAGCCTGGAGATCGCGACACAAATTAATTTGATTGTGGTTGCAGCTAATGTTTTATCAAAACTGGAAGAAAGAGGGATTGTTGTGCGCTTTGTGATTGGAAAGAGGTTAACCACTTACTTGGGAACTTTATTTTTGAAGCAAAGTCAATGTTTGTCTTTCCTAATCTAGTTAGCGCCATAACTATAAACAAAAAGTTGAATGATTACTCAGTCCCTTGGATTTGCAGTCTTGGACCACAATATTGATGAGGAAAACCGCCTGAAGAAAGACATTTTGATTCTTGTGAGTCATTAAAATGCAATTTGATTCTTTTTTGTGCCACTTGGATTTTCCCTACAAGATTTTTTATTATACTTAGTAAGCATTTCTTTAACATGTTAGCATTTGTGGGATTTCCATTGGTGCTCTGATAATAAGGAAATATGTCATCAAAAAATTAGTGCATTTATTTTGTATAATGATATATTATTGCATGAAATTGGTTTTTATTAGATATCTATGAGCTTGCATATTTTTTATGTGTACGTAAAGCATGCAATTGTAAAAAATATTACTTTTTTAGGATAATCACGAGGAGGCTCAAGAGGAGTTACCCAAGAAAGCAAAATTCTTCTTTAGCACAGCAGTCCAGATGTGGGATGCAGAGCTCTTTGTGAAAGTTGACGACAATGTTGATCTGGATTTGGGTAAAGCTGGATTTGTTACTCGGTTATTGCTACTCACAGAATACCTACTTTTCTTTAACTAATAATATTATAATATCTCCTCTTGACAGATGGTCTGGTTGATCTCCTCCAAAGCCATCATGATAAAAGTAGTGCTTATATTGGTTGCATGAAGTCTGGGGATGTTGTAGTTGAAGAGTAATGCACCGTTATGCTGTTTTTTTCCTTCAGTTTTTTTTTTTTTTTTTTTTTTGAGATTTCTCTAATTTTTTCGGGCGCTGCTTAACAATTTTTCCAATTTTATGACTCGACCATATGTTGGGTTTACTTTCTTGAGTCATAAAACAACTTTTGATTTTTACGATGGAAGTATAATACAAAAATGGCCTTTAATGTAGGATCGAAGTTCTCTTTTTGTGTTCGTTTTTCTGTACGTCATTTATTCTGGTGTGGTAATATGTGAAAGAGGATTCTGTGAAGAACTGTTTTAACTTCTGAATGTTGTATATTTTTCAGGGGAAAACCATGGTATGAGCCAGAATGGTGGAAATTTGGTGATCAGAAATCGTAAGTGCATTGCTTTAACGTCAAGAATTTGGTATCTTCTTAGTAGACCTTAATTATTCAAGAGTTGTATGAGCTAATCCACAGTACATAGTGGTGTATGGTTATTCTTTCTAGTATTTGCTTTGAATTAGTGACTGCAATGTGATTTAGACTGAAGCATGTTTGATGTGATCTATTCTGCTTCATATTGAGTAGACTCTATAACATTTATTTTTCACCATTTCAATATCAATTTTCAGGTACTTCCGCCATGCATCTGGTTCTGTTGTAATACTCTCAAAAAATCTGGCTCAGTATATAAATACTAACAGGTAACCCTTACGCCTTTGTTGACATTTGTATATTTTTTTTTTTTAAAGGTGCCATTTGTATTTGATACATTGCGATACTTTGGATAATTGATATCGAGGATTCATTTTTCATACCTACTGGATTTAAACATGGACCTGTACAACTGTTTTGCATGGTTCTTCCATTCTTAGTTCATAATACAAAGTTGAACATTTCATGCTTTTGTTTTGCTTTTGGATCTTTCTTGTCAAAGAAAATAAAATCTAGATTGATGTAAGAACCATTTCCAGATCTTATGGCAGCATAAGAGAATAGGAATTTTTAGAAAAGGACCAACACTCTTTGCTGCTGTAAAATAACTAAGATTGATTTTCTGCTATTAGCTGAAAGCTAGGTAGTTACGTTCTACCTTTTCTGCCCCTCAAGTTTTCCCTATTTTTCATGGATTATGCTATTGATGCCATCATCTTATTCTGTGCTACTTTGATGCAGGGCCCACCATCGAGGTTGAAACCTTATGCTCATGATGATATTTCAATGGGGTCATGGATGATGGGTCTTAACGCAACCTACATAGATGAAACTCGTCTATGCTGTAGTTACTCTGGGCAAGGTTATACACACTTTTTGCTTATAGTTTACATTTCGTATCCCCATCACCCACACATGGTATTTTCTCCCGACTCACAGGAAAGATGTTCATATGATGTATACTTGTTATTTTTTCACAACCAAACGAACACCAGTAAAACCAAAAATACATCATTAGATGGTTTCAGTTTCTTAGATTTGGAATGTTAAGTCTGCATTCTGTTTTAACGTTTTGTTTTGAATCATGGCGTTGCAGACAAGGTTTGCTCGGCTTGAGAAGGGCGATTACTCAGTTCGATTGTGTGAATTTACAGAAAGTGAATACGGAGAATGATAAGGATGCTGTTTTTATGTATACATGGAGTTGCAGGGACGGTTTGATAGAATAACCATTTCCAGATCTTATGGCAGCATAAGAGAATAGGAATTTTAAAAAAAGGACCAACACTCTTTGTCGCTGTAAAATAACTAAGATTGATTTTCTGCAATTCGCCGAAAAGTTAGGTTGTTACTTTCTACCTTTTCTGCCCCTCAAGTTTCCCCTATTTTTCATGGATTATGCTATTGAGGCCACCATCTTATTCTGTGCTACTTTGATGCAGCGTATCATTGAAGGCTTATGCTCATGATGATATTTCAATGGGGTCATGGATGATGGGTCTTAAAGCAACCTACATAGATGAAACTCGTCATGCTGTAGTTACTCTGGGCAAGGTTATACACACTTTTTGCTTATAAATTACATTTCGTATCCCCATCACCCAACCTTCCTACCTACTCATGATATTTTCTCCCGACTCACAGGAAAGATGTTCATATGATGTATACTTGTCATTTTTTCACAAGCAAGTGAACACAAGAAGAACCAAAAATACATCATTAGATGGTTTCAGTTTCTTAGATTTGGATTGTTAACTCTGCATTCTGTTTTAACGTTTTGTTTTGAATCATGGTGTTGCAGACAAGGTTTGCTCGGTTTGAGAAGGATGAATACTCAGTTCGATTGTGTGAATTTACAGAAAGTGAATACGGAGAACGATAACGATGCTGTTTTTTATGTAAACATGGAGTTGCAGGGACGGTTTGATAGAACATTAGATAGATCATTCTTTTCATTGTAAGATTGGCATTAATCCGACAACTATTTAACTATACCTTGCAAAAAAGTTTAGACTGATAGGGATCAGATGTAGGTGGATAGTTAGGTGGGTGCATATTTGTTCAATTCTTTCTTGTTGTACCAAATCCGATGTATTTTGTACCTTCACAGTTGTACTTGCAAATGATGTTTTTTAGATCTGTTTTTGAAAAATAAATAATCGATTCTACAAAATGTGTGAATCACTAGAAAAGTTACATTTGACAAACAATTATACTTAAGATATAAAATATGATAGGTGTTGGTTTACCTTTTGGGCCTCATCAAAAATATTCTGACAATATATATATATATACAAGGGTGTCAATGGCTTGTATCAAGCAAAACAAAATTTAATTTGATTAAATAACTCCTCCAAAATTTAATTTGATTAAATAGTATATAAAAATCCATTTGAGGAAATCGAGAGATATAATATCCTTTTGATTCCTCATTCTGGTGATGGAAATACAGAGATATCTCCTCTTTGCCTCACAAAAAAGGTGCAAATTTGCACCGTGAATAGACAAATTAAAACCTCATGGGGCAACCCGTTTCTAATAGGGTCAATAAGGGAGAAAAAATGTATTGGGTGTGGGATGATTTACACAGATCCTATCATCCTAACCATGCAAATTGGCACAAAAGTGTTTGTGAAAAATGGATATATAATGATCTTGCCTTCAAACATTTCACAATCAACACAACGAAGTTTAGTGTCGAAACAGGTCCCGTAAATCGAGGATATCAGCGAGGACACCAGCAGCAGTAGTATCGTTGCCTGCTCCAGCACCTTGAATAACCAGTGGTTGTTTTTTATAGCAGCGACTGTATATCTCCAACTGAAAATTTCAAAGACGAACAAAAGAGATAGTTCAAACTCTAGATATGAAATCGCTATTCAAGAAACCATTCCCTAAGACCAAACATGTCGTTTTCATGCCATTCACATTTCCCACTACCAAATCCACCAACCAAATACCCCCTTAGAGAATGGAAACTGTTTTTCATTGAGCTCAAGTGCTCAATATAAACAGGATAATTGAATAAAGCAAACCGTAGTTAGTAAGTACGAGCCTGGTTGGCTAAACTTATTTTAAACATCTTATACATTGTTTCAAAAGCTTGTAATTGTTATAAGAGTTTGACTAAGTTTATATGTTCTTTATTAAATTGAGAAATATATATTTTTTTTTTATTTTACAGAAACTGCTTACCACATTATCACTGCCCTTCAACCTTCCCAGAGCTGAATCTTTTGCAACTTCTTGTATGCCTACTTCACACCTAGAAAAGGTGTACAACACATGTCAAATTATAACATAATTTTGTTTTACGTCAAACAGAAAACTAATGTGCCACAATATGCACATAGAAATGGACTCGATTCTTTGCAAAATGAAGCTATGATGATGAGAATATAACCGATAATTGAACTAATACAATATTTGTTATAAGAGAGTTTATTTGTTAATTCATTTTTTTCCCTATCACCTATAGCATCAAGCATGCAATGGTGGGATACCTGGACTCCTCAATCAGACAAACATAGCGCAGAACATTTCCATTTGAAGAAGCACTTTTGATCCTTTTTTGGATATCTTTATCGAGTGATGGAAGTCCGTGCAATAAAAAATCTTCCAGAGGCATTACATCAGGTCCCATTTCCACGGGGTATAAGCTTTCAACCTAGCAGAGAATTTTGGATATTGAGTATTTAATTCTTACCTTTTGATTAAGGATTTAATGGCTCAGGCAACTGAACAAACTAACCGTAATATTGTCCAACTCAATGCGACGTCCAAGAAGTCTTGCGAGGATCAGTGCCTATTTTTTGGAAAAAAGAAAGGGACAATTCTTATAGAAGTATGTATTGATAATTTGCAGAAAGGGACAATTCTTATAGAAGTATGTATTGATAATTTGCATTTATTTCTTCAAAATACGAATGCTATCACAAAATTTTGAAATGGCTACAAAACAACACATCAACTGCAATTATGCAAAACTACAGAATATGCTTAAATGTGAATTATCTATCATTCTTTGATCCTGTTTGAGTCGTCCATACTAATAATCAACCTGTCTTTGTGACAATATGGAACTAATAATCATGGTTTCTTTTAAAAATACAGAAAATAACCGGATTTACTTGGTATTTATGCATATAACTGATTAAATTTTATCAGTACCCTATCTTTGTGACATGGCAGCATTGAGCTATAAAAAAATTATCCATAGGAGCATGCTAGCTTTTAACCAACAATAGGATATATATCAACACCTTTGCAAATGTTTCAAGTAAATTGGAAGGACAGTGTACATACCTTTCTAGCTACATCCATCCCGCTGAGATCATCCCGAGGATCTTAGAGAAAAAAAATGTAAGAATTACCATATCTCAGAAAAAATTTCACCGAAATCTTAGCATGTAAAGTGTAAAATATGCCAAACAAAGAGCCTATCCTTTAACATTCATTTAAGTCTATATTCCAAATTGAAATTTGCACTATTCAGCACTTGCAATCGTTGGTGATTATGAGTTCCTATTTTCATATAATCTAAATTAGCATTTTAAGCTTCTAATGTGTTACAAGCAGCATGTACGCCAGAGAGTTTATAACATAGAAAGTGATTGGTGTAGGCCTAAGTTTTCTTCTCCTGCATGTAGTCTAGCAAACAAGTCCATAATACATTACTGTCTTAAATTACCTTTTATAAACCAAAAGAACAAGCAGAAAAAGGTGGACCAAACATATGCCTTCGTTTAGGGGAAATTTCATCAAAATAATTAGTTCAACAATCAGGTCTACCGTGCAGCATCTGAGTCATTATAGGAAATGTGCAGCCTATTACCAAGAAACACATTCTATTTGATGTATCTGGGAGGTGAGAATTCAAACCTTAACTTGGGAAGCAGGATCACAAATTCTGCTCTAATTATAATCTGAAAAGTACTAATTGAATTACATTTTTTTATGAGAACTCTAGCAAGTGGACTACTACATGATACCACTCACTTCAGAGAGAATCATCCTAGGATCATGTTGAAATCTTCTTACCAATGACGTTTAGCTTATTTGTTGTCAAACATAACATTTATCTTGGATAATAAAATGCAGCAATAATGACCAGATCATCTTGTAATAAATATTTCACAGTGGAAAAGTAGGAACATGAGATTAACATGTAAAATAAACCAGAAAGAATAAACAAAAGAATCACGCCACAATTCCTGACTTTATGTGATAGATTGAAGAGGGCTGATTATTCCCAAGAACAAGAAGATGGAAAAGAAATTACACAAGATTCATAAAGGAATTATTACGAGCATGGTGTCACTGATTATTACCAGGTTCAGTAAATCCAAGGCTTTTTGCAGCGTTGACAACTTGGCTAAATGGTCTTCCACCTTCAACCTCGCTCATCACGTAGCCCAATGTACCTGCAACGCATGAGATGTTCTTCATCCATAAGTTTATACTATTATTAAATAACCTAGAACTGAAATGAGATGTTCTTCATCCATAAGTTTATAAAATAACCGAGAACTGAAATGAAGAGAAAAGCTTATATTGGTGAAATATGGGGAGAAGTATACCACTCAAACTTCCAATAATACGAAAGATTGGATCTCCTGATGAAATCAGACGATTTATGGTTGATATGACAGGAAGACCAGCACCAACCTACCACATAATAGAAAAAGGGAAGTGGTTATCCGTTATAGCTACTCATAGAGCATAAACCAATATTGAAATTTAAGACTCAATGCATTTAAAAACAGGAGCAAGATATCATTTAATTGCTGAGTTAATTTTATAACAATTTACAACCTTTAGGTCAAATCTCAATTTTAATCGCGATCTTCAACATTTTTGTGTTAATTCACCGTCTTTTTAGTTGTTTCAATCCAATACACGTTTTCTAATTTTGGTCAGTTTGTGATGACCAGGACTTTCTGTTTGAAAATCGATTAGAGAGAAGGCATATTCTCTAGAAAGCGAGCGAGCGGCCTTAGGATACATTGAACAGGTTGAGGTTCTTCAAAACTTGGGTAAAAGTGGATGTTGGCTCATGACTATACCATTGATAAAATATTCGCTCAGTACACAAATTCCTGAAAAAACACATCTTTCTCTCCATCGGATAAATCACTAATCAAACTTAATATAGCAGTCCCAGTCATCCAAATATTAAGAATAAAGGGCAAAAAAATTATAAGGAATGCATGATAGATACTCCATAAAATGTGCAAGACAAAGATTTAACATTTGAATAATTAAAAGAATCAAGGACAGAGTAGATATTTGATCTGTTTTCATCACTGACTTCTGCTCAACGTTAAATCTTATTTACCAAAACCTCTGTGCTCAATCCAATGTGCAACATTGGTGTTAAATTACTTAAAGATCCAAGTAACACTTACTGTTGACTCATGTCTAATCCTTCGAGGCTGTGAAATCAACTTGTCATAGTATTCCTGCACATCAAAAGGAAAAGCCCTGATATCATTCGTTTCTGACAGTTGCTCAGGTAGCTCGACTACTACATTGCAGAAGGTGCTGTATTCAACATTGAGCCACATAAATAACTTAGAACACAATAGTAGCTAAATTATCATCATATTTCCTAATATGAATGCAGAGCAAGAGAACTTCTGAAAGCCGAAAGGAATAAAGAGAGAAAAATATTCAGTTACCAATGAAGCAGTAAGAGGCTTCTTGTTCGCTAACACCACACAGCCATCCAAATTTAACACTTCACTCAGCAGCGAAACAGTTTCAGAGCTGGCTGAGCAGTCAACAAGTGTCAATCCTGTGAATGCACAATAATATATTCAGTACTATAAATATAAACACGCGTGTATATATATACGAATCACATTAGGCAGACAACCAGGAGAAAAATTAAAGCCGGTTAAGTGGCAATATAAATGACTATGTCAAAAGCTATGATCAAATCAAATTCATCAACATAAAGATAAAAGGATCAAAACCATATCCTACCACTCGATTTATGTAGAGAAGCAGCAACATCAATCACTCTCCTTCCAATTTCTTCACCGGAAAACAATTGATATTCACCTTCATTTGTCACAAAAAAACCATCACTAAACGAAATTGGGTTACCAATATTAACGAGCTCCTGCAAAGAAGACCCTCTGGATTTGACATCGCAAAGTTGCAGCAAAAATTCATCATGGAATTCGGAGGTTAAAACATCTGGTATAGCCACCATTGATTTACTGTCACACACGCCCACAATTTTCAACCTCACCCCCTGCAACATTGATACAAAATATTGAATGTGAAGTGTTTGGATAATAGAATGTGTGGCAAAATGAAGAAAACCTGTCTGTAATGGAGGGGGCGGCAGGAAATGATGTGGTGGAGGAGTTGACGGCCAACGCCGCCGCAGCCCATTAGCAGCAAAGGTATGCTCATCATACTCTTTCACTCTGGATTTTCTGTGTCTCCTATTTCTGAATTTATATATTCGTAATTCTTTGAAGGGTTTTTGAATCTTCGGTTCTCAATTTTTGAAATCTTATTTGGTTTTCAAAAAAGGGACTCAAAAATAAGCCCAAAGGGAATGGACATTCAAAAAACCGGGAAGATCAAAAATAAATTGATCAAAATATTTTTATTTTCGTGACGTTATTTTGTATGCTAAATTTGTAAATCTTGTTTTTCGTTTATTTTGTCTTTTTATTTGGTAATAAATTTGATCCAAAAGTTTTAATAATTTTAGCTGAAAAATGATCAACATTGAGATAAAAAAATCAAAATTTACAAAATTATTTATAAATACAAATAAAATTATTGAACCATTTATGATTTTTTATTTTAATATTAATTTAAGTATTTAGAGTAACCGGGAACTTCGAGAAAAATTTTAGGGAATGATCAACATTTCATAAAAAGAATCAAACCATAGATGATAGATATAGATGGATACATATCCTAAAATACATACATACACACACATATTTCTGAGTTTGAGAGAACAGATTCAATGGCGACTCTGCTCAAATGGTACAAACCCTTGTTTCCGCCTCAATACCGGAGAACTTTCACCTCAAAATCTCTCCATTGCAGAACCAATTTTCAATTTCGCACTTTTCCTGCTTTCAATTGCAGCACCCAGTCTCTGGCGACTTCCAGTGGGGAAAATCACCGGAGTGATATTTCGAGTCCTGATGATAATCATAGTAATTATTTGAGAGGAATGAAGAAGGAGTTTTGGCTGTACAACACGATGAGCAAGCAAAAAGAGCTGTTTAAGCCTAATGTTGAAGGCAAAGTAGGAATGTATGTGTGTGGCGTCACCGCATACGATCTCAGCCACATTGGACATGCCCGCGTTTACGTTGCATTTGATGTGCTTTACAGGTATATTCTCCTTTCTTTTCTCTGTATTTCATGAACTTGTAATTACTCGGGTGTATATGTCTGTTGCTTTTGAATTGTTGTTGGTATGGATATAGTGGTTAATGCTTATGGAATGGATATTGTGTTGTAAAGAGGAAATGTCTGACCTTTGCTCTGAAAGATAGTGAACGCCCTTTGATTTCTGCGCTTGTGGAATTTTTGGTTATTTTCGAACTGAATGCTGATTGTTGAGTGTTGTAACTGAATGTAGCTTTGTGCTGTTCTTTCTTTCTTTCAAAATTAGGCAGGTATCTTAGGTACTTGGGATATGAGGTCAACTACGTCCGCAATTTCACTGATGTTGATGATAAGGTGAGTTTCAGAGTTAATAATTGTCTATTGGTGCTTATATTCATATTGTTTGCTTCCTCATGCCTGCAAAATTTGTTCTTTTCAAGAAAAATCACTGCATTTTACTTGTAGATTTTCATTGGTCCAAAAAGATTTATCTAAAGATGCTTTGTTGATTTGAACTTGTAGTAATAATTGTACTTCATCTCAACAATGTAAAGGTTGGAGTCTGTTTAATGTACACAAAACAGTTATACTTCCTACTATAAAATATAATGGTATCTCATACACTGAGAAAGTTCCTTGGAACTATTAACAAAATTGCTTCATAAAATATGAGAGATACTAATTTGTTTAACACCCGAAGCTAGAGTGATTAAGTCCTGTTTACATAGTTCACATTTACATAATCTCTGGAATGGTCCTGATAGTTTCAAGTTTTTATCAGTGGGATCAATATTTTGATAAGTTTTGAAGAAGAACTGTCACTTGCTTACAGGATAGCTGAGATCCCCATTTTCGAATTCTGTAGATAATTGCCAGAGCAAAAGCATTGGGTGAAGATCCAATTAATTTAAGCAGAAAATATTGTGAAGAATTTCATCATGACATGGCATATTTAAACTGCCTTCCTCCTTCTGTGGAACCTCGTGTCTCAGATCACATACCACAAATTATTGATATGATTAAACAGGTATTCTACTGACCTTCGATTTATGTTCTTTTATTTTTTTAGTATAATAAATTCCTGTTTCAATATGGTTTTGGCAGTGGCTATCCAGCCCCCACCCACCTTTTTTCTGGTAAAGAAACGTAGATGGGGATTGCAACATGCTTAAAACTAGACTTCCACCCATATCTTCTATGAATGTTTGACATTTTTTAATTGATTCTCTACTCCTAATAGTTCTACCATCAATGAAATCTTTCATATAAGCATTAAGTGAAGATTGGACTCACTCTCTTGGCTCCTTTGCTAGATACTTGATAATGGGTATGCATACACAATCAATGGCGATGTATACTTCTCCATAGACAAATCTCCTGAGTATGGTCGATTGTCTGGGCGTAAGTTGGAAGATAATAGAGCAGGTGAAAGGGTGGCTGTGGACTCCAGGAAGAAAAATACAGCTGATTTTGCTTTATGGAAAGTGAGTCCTTTTAGTTAGAGTTGTATTTATATAATACATTATCCAGATGATTTTTTATCAAATGTTAAATTCGTTAAAGTGTTTCTAACTTTCTATGTACCTTATCCATGTTTTACATCTAGTTTTTCTCCTAGGCTTTCTTTCTTTGGGTCAACAACATATAGATTTACCCAAAAGAGTTCTCACAATTTTAGCATATTCATTCTTGATTTTCCCTTATCCAAGAGATTTGAGTGCACAAATATGAGCAATGCAGAACTTTATCATTTGGTATACATCTACCTATAATCTCTTGGAGTGTTTGGAATGACAAAGCTTTAAATTTCCTTTTAACGAAATGGAGTAGATAATGATGAGTTTAACCCCGCTGTCCCCTATTATTGTTTCCTACTTCAAGCAATCTGAAATCTACTTGGGGGACATTAGACTTAAATTCAACTTGTGATTACTGCATAAATTCCTTCTGTATATTGTAGAAGGGTGATAAATTTTCCTCTTGCAATAAAATATTTTTGTCTCTAGGTTATTGAGGTGTGAAGCATTATTTACTCATTTTGCAGTCTGCAAAGGAGGGAGAACCTTTCTGGGACAGTCCATGGGGTCCTGGAAGACCTGGATGGCATATTGAGTGCAGTGCTATGAGTGCTGCTTATTTAAGTTATTCATTTGACATACACGGTGGTGGAATGGATCTTGTTTTTCCACATCATGAGAATGAGATTGCACAAAGTTGTGCTGCATGCCACGAAAGCAGAATAAGCTATTGGGTCCATAATGGCTTTGTGACCATTGACTCTGAGAAGATGTCAAAATCTCTTGGAAACTTTTTCACCATTAGACAGGTACAAGGACAATGGATGATTTAGAATCACTTTTTCTCACACATATTCACACTTGATACCTATTAATTGTTGCATACTGGACTTATGTATGGTAGTGGTTTTATGCTTCTGAATTTAGCTATTAAGCCTCCTTTTTTGTATAAAATTTCAGGTTATAGAACTTTACCATCCACTGGCTTTAAGGTTTTTCCTTATGGGAGCTCATTATCGTTCTCCTATCAATTACTCAGACCTACATCTTGAAAGTGCATCAGACCGTGTTTTCTATATCTATCAGGTATTGTAAGCACTCAACTAATGATTGCAGATGCTAATTGTTTTATTTGGTTCCATTTTGTACTCGCCTCTCTCCTTCCGGACTTCTAAGGTCTTTATCAATATTTGCAGTACACCTGCAGTTCTTGTAACCTTAAACCATTCTGGTTTGTTTGGTCTGACTATTTTTATATTTTTATGTGCATTATGACTGCAACTCTGCATCCTGATGTGACTTTATGTCTCGAAACTTTTTAGCTTCTACTGCTCCAAGATATCATACCCTAACTTAGTACAACGAGAATATAAATCTGAGAATAGAATCACATAGTTATTAGAACCAGTCGTTTCATTTTGGAGAACCCTTTTGCATATAATTTGTTCACATATGCAGTGCTTATGGCTTTCACATATTTGTTTTATACTGTTTTATTTTATAAGAAACTTTTGACATTCAAACTTAAAGCTTTATGTTATGTTATAGATATTCTTGGATGTTCTATCCTGCATTTTTATACTTCATATGGTTTTCTTTGGTTAGATTTTCATCTATATTTGTTTATTTCGAATGCAGACATTACATGATTGTGAGAGTACCATGGCCCAGTATGATGAGGCTAGTTTGGAGGATTCACTTCCACCAGAAACTGCAACTTGCATCAGCAAATTTCAGGATGAATGTCTAATATCACTGTCAGATGATCTTCATACGTCTGTAGCTTTGGCTGCAATAACTGAACCTTTGAAAACCATCAATGATCTTTTACATACTCGAAAGGTACTTTTGGTTGCAAATGTATGAATCAATACAGTTATGGTTGACTTCTGGACCTCGTTTATGACCTGAGTGCTTAATGCAGGGAAAGAAGAAAAAATTGAGAATAGAGTCTGTTGCAGCTTTGGAAAAGGAGATCAGAAATAATCTTGCTATTTTGGGTCTTTTGCCAGATAGTTACTATGAGGTAAAACAATTTATTTTCCATATACCTGCAGTTGCATAAGTACTCTTAGCTAACAATTTATTGCATTCCGAGAATGTTTGTATCTTCCATCTGTCATTACCATTGAAGCCGTGGCAACTGGCAAGTACATATAGCTGTTAAAGCTCTGTTTGGGTCTTACGTTTTGGTTAAAGTATTAGTAAAAGATTCAGAAAATCCTAAGTACTGTAATTTAAAGCATCAACCATTCAACCCTAATGCTTTTGGTATTTTGAGTTGTATATTGTAATGCATGTGTGTGATTTGCCTATCTGAATTCTCTAATTATATGTGTGTGTATGTACCCATGTTATGTGATCTTGAAATTTCTTAGCATTTCCTCACAGTTTAGCTTACATGTTTTCATGATTCTAGGTTCTGCAGCAGCTGAAGGTCTATGCACTGAAGCGTGCAAAGTTGACGGAAGATCATGTGTTGCAGAAGATTGAAGAAAGGAATGTTGCAAGAAACAATAAAGATTACGAAAAATCTGATGCAATTCGTAAAGATTTAGCAGCTGTAGGCATTTCTCTAATGGACAACCCACAAGGCACAACCTGGAGACCAGCTATAGCTGAAGTTGAAACATCACGATTCCCCCTTATTATCAAGACATAATTTTGTGTCCCATTTGATTTTGCGGCAATGATATATTGAAAACTGGCCCCATATTTAAATACAAGAATACATTATATAGGAATTGAGGTTGAGGGTTCAATCTCTCCCTACCTACCCTTTCTATCCAATAATATATCATATTCACTGTGCTTTATATACAAGCTGGGACCTCAATGGAGGGTATCTGAGCAAATAGTATGGAGTAGGGAGCAACAGTTATAGGTTCCGAGGGATCTACTCTTCTAGGTTCTAATGGAGGTATTTCACCCGAAGAATTTACGTTTATTTCTTTCCCGTTTAGAAGCATTGTTTGGCTATGCAAATCACCATCTTTTGCAGTTAGGTGGTATTCTTCTCTCATCATCTCATGTTCGGTCTTTCTGCTTGTGAACATATTTTTTGTTTGTTGAACAATCTGTTTAAGTGTCAATGTCTTGTTTGAGACAGCATCTTCGATTGAAAGCCCTGCTTCGACTGTTGTGCTATTATCCAGGTTGATCAGTAGCAATGTGATTCCAGTCTGAGATATGGTAACACAAAAGTGAATGAGTAATGATATCAGAACTATACATTGTAATATTAGAGTTTTTTTTTTTTGTTTTTGGCTTACTGATCTCTTCGAACAGTGAGCATAAGCACGTATCTTTTTTGTTCCAACGAAGCTTGTTGATAGAACACTCCGTCCCATCAGACGGTGCCAAAGAAGTGCACTGCACATCAATAAAATAATTGGCAAAGTGAAATATGTATTCATAATAGACACAGATAAGAATTTGGAGTGTGATAACAAGGTTTTAAAGTTCACCTGTAGTAATCAGGGTTAGGAACAAAATTGGTAGTATTAAGCAAACCATAGTTGCCACCAATTAGAGTTTGTCTGCAGTATGTTTTGGTATCATAGGAAGAAGACATCCCCATCTGATCCAGATACCTTTTCAATTGCCACAAGATTACTCTTGAATTACTCAAAAAAGAAAAATCTGCAAAAAAGTATGTCTGAAGAAATAAATTTACCAGAAACTAAATACAAATGCATTTGAAACAAGATTTCGACCACTGTTATAAGCCCCTCCAGCTTCTCCCACCCATGCAACAGCTGACGTAGTTGTGTTTTTCAGGATGTTCTGAAGATCTCTGAAGGGCTGAGCTCCACCATCGAGAAACGAGGGATCAAGTATCTTGTCTATCAGGTGAGCATCGACCCCTATTATACATTTATGCGTCAGAAACAGGACTAAACAAACCACATTTTCTTCTGCTCAGTTACTTAGTAACACGTACCTGGTCCTAGGTTGTAAATGTGTTGTGTGACTACTTGAAGAGAACCAGATGTTCGGTTTATGAACGTGGTGAACCAACCCGAGTCAAAGAAACCCCCTGGTCCAATGATGAGAGGCTTGCTTTTAAACCCCTTATATATGTCTTGCACTTTGTTTGCAAGAGTGATTGTATCAGATGCATATTGATCTGCTGCTACACTTGTTCCAACTCCACTCCCACTCAGTTCATTTCCTGACATCAATCAATAAACAAATTAATCATTCATTGCTTCATAACAAAGTCTGATTTTAGATCAGTTTCACCATTTTTTATAGAGTATTAGTTGTTTCATTAAAAGGTATCAGTTTGTCCGTATTAGTTGTTTCATTCAAAAGTATTAATGTTTATATTAGTTGTGAACCAACTGGACGAATAAATTGTTTTACATAAGACCTAACTCCTGATTTTATTAATGAATTCTTACCAAGCTCCCATCCATATATAGTATAGCCACTGTTAACAGTGTGTCTTATAAGAGATTCGGCATTGCTAGAATTCCAAGCTCCTGTGCTTCTCCCATCTGATACAATTCTTCTGCCAGTTAATGCATTTAAACCAAATATAATCTTTGCTCTGCAATTTCAAGAAAATATTAATGAGCACTGATATTCAACATGATTTTTTATCATTTGATCAAATATTTAAAGTGTTACCCTGCCATTTGGAAGAAATTATTTAACTCGTCCCAACGAGACATAGGCAAGCAACCTTCCGTAAACCCAAATAATTCCGAAGGACTCCTTACAAACTGAGTACATGGTCTTGGATCATCACTTGTTTGGTATCTCACTTTGTCTTGCAAAGTTCCACCAAGTCTTATTTTCAGGGGAGAGAATGCTGCAAATAGACATCTTTAGTTTGCCAGAAAAAAAAAAAAACTGTGTTTTTAGCATAAGTTTCATACCTTTGATTGCATTTAAGAAAATTTTGTTGCTTAGATCCTATCAAAATGAAACAAAACTCATTCAGTAAGTTGCCAACTTAAATTTCATTGGCTGACATATATTGTAAGTTTTGTTTTTTTTACCAGATTGAGAAGTGAAGAAGTTCCCCAACTACAAGTTCCATAATCGCATTTCGTGGGAGGCCACCAATCCATGGTAGCACAGATGAAATCTTCGTCGATCAATCCGATTGAAGAGCCTCCATTGATGTGCACTGTTCCATTGACAGTCGAAGGAGTCTGCAAGACGACGCTCGTTGAGCCTTGGCTGGCTAAGTAGAGCCATAGGCTTAAACCAAGAATCTTCAACAGAGAAGCCATGTCAAAAAAGAGAGCATTGCTGGTAGAAAAAGGCCATGGAATAAACAGTTTATGTGGTATATATAGACACAAGTTCACCAATCATTTTCTTGAATGATTAAAGAACTCAACAGTAGTTGATGAATAGATAATGTTTGGAAATCAAGAAAAAGTGAGATGGGCCTATAGGGATCATATTCCAAGTTCAATGTGTATGGACCCCCCACTCTATATCTGACTGCACTTTTTAGTGTACATTTGAAGGAAGAAATCTCAGTTCTTGAATCAAGAATCACTTTTATGATGAATTTCCTCTGTTTAGGTAGTTGGGAAGATGGAGTAATTAAGATAAGGTGGTGAGAAACATTTGTTGTTTAGTGTAGTAATACAAGGTAAGGAAATGAGTACTAAATTTGATGTGTTCTTCATACCTCCACCAGTTGGTGGTGATTGACTAAGAAAGGGTGTATGTGGGCTATAATCTTTTCTTGATTATGATATTTCATCTAAATAATTATTTAGTTTAAGAATGTCCAAAAGAACTGGTAAATCATCATAACAGACATTACTTTTAGAAATGGTTAAAAAAAAAAAAATTGGTTTGGATAAAACCCAATCAATCAACCTACTGTAAGAAAATCACGTGTCCATGCAGGCCCTTAACAAATCAGGAAATTAATAAAATCAAGTACGCCCTAAAATTATTTAAAATTTTAAATATGAGAAGATGTCAACAAAAGCAACAAATTATTTCCGGATGATTTAAAAAAAAAAAAAATGGTAAAAGCCAAAAGGAGAGTTTTATTATAATATTAAAATAACAATAGATGGGATGAAACGGTCTTGTGCCGTGAGCTTCCTCGATTGAAAGATATGTTTCGTTTTTTTATTTTATTTTATTTTTAAATTTTCATAAATAATTTATCGTAATTTTTAAAGGTAAACAAAATGAATCAATAAAGAAATAACGAGAAATGTATATAATTCTCAAATAAGAAAATCATGCACGAATTATCTCATGTACCAAATGAGACATGATACTTTTATATATATTTTATGATATTATTAAAATTTACATGTTTTTAACAAATTTTTTAAAAAAGACAATGCTATGGTTTTAGTTTTGGTTGATTGCTCAATGTGCAAAATAATTATAAAAAGACCATCCTAAGACATTTTTTCATCATTTAATCTGGGGTTTATAAGTGGAATATTGACGCCTTAACATTTTAAGAAGGATAAGTGTAATTTGTGCTCTGTCTCATATGAGTTTTTGTCTTTAAATAATAAATAAACAAGAGATGGGATGAAACGGTCTTGTGCGGTGAGCTTCCTCGATTGAAAGATATGTTCGTATTTTTATTTTATTTTATTTTTAAATTTTCATAAATAATTTATCGTAATTTTTGAAGGTAAACAAAATGAATCAATAAAGAAATAAATTAAAATATCACGTTTTCATCCATAAAATCGTTTAACATCAATTTTTATAATGCAAGATATATCAAATTCTACAATTGAGCATCTTCATTGCTTTATCTTTGTACTTTTGATGATTTCTCAAAAAGGAGTAATGTTTGGGTGCATTGAATAAAAATAATTGATATTACATATTTAGTGAAAGTAATTAATATCGTTTTATTAATATTTTTTAGTAAAACAATATTATTTATAAAATAATTTAATTGCACAATGCACCTAACTACTTGAGTATTTATCCTCAAAAACGATGGAATGAATTTGGTTTTCGACTTCCTGCTTCATTGCAGAAAGTGCTTAATTTGGTATCTGATCTATTGCTTGTAGCATATATGCCAACATAAATAAATTGGTAATTCAATTTTTCCTAAAGAACAATTGGTAATTTAATTCATTTTCTAAGATCAAAATTGACATCAAATATTTGTAATTTCATTTCCAATCTGCAAAGGGAGGCTGGTTATGTCAGGTGAAATTCATAGTGCATTTTAGAATCGTGCAATTTTTTATACTGAAAAATACAATTTATTTACACTGAATCGTGCAACTATTAGCTGGACAGGTAGAAGGGTTAATGTGGATGTTACAAAGGAGTGGTAACCGAAGAGCAAGAGTTGTGTTAATCGAAGCCAAACCGGTTCGGTTCAGCAAAAGGCATAAGCAAATAGGTTTCTGTTGGTAGAGCCGGTTCAGGTTGTCGCAGCACGGTTGGACCGGTTTAGCAGCAAAGCCCTGTATGAATGGACCGCATGGGGCCAAACCAAGCAAGTTTGACCCGCAATCTGCAACCGGGTTCTGGGCCGTGGACCGGGTCCATACCCAACTCAGAAACTAGACGATTAGAACAGTGGAGAAATGAAGACAAGGCATTAGAGGCAGGATTGATTGATTGATTGATAAAAAAAAATGTATTCAGAATTAATGGTGTGTTTGATAAGTCATAAGTAAGTGAATGAGTGCATGAGTTGAGCAGAATCATGCATAGTAACTATCCAGAACAAAGTTATGACACAGATTTGATGGTGAATTCAAACAAACACAGAATCTGATACATGTTTAATCAAACTTGTCCACCTTGAATCCATACTAATACCATCAATCTTATAAACTAATACTCTAACATTTGGTAAACAAAAATCATGAAACAAGTTGCATGATTCTAAAATGCACCATGAGTGTACGGTACACCCGAATGCACATGAGAATAACTCTTATTTAGCTATGTCAAAAACATAATATTTCTGGTAATCTTAGAAGGAACAAAATTAGTGTGTGTTAATACGTTCTCTGTAAATCATCTTTATTACAAACACCATTATTGCATTATTTATGAAATCAAATGCCAGAATTCTCTCCCTTTTGAAATTTCACTGATATGACCATAGCTTTCTAATTATGTTTCAGTTGATTTAATCGACTACATGATCAAAAGTGAAGCACAAAATTTCTGATGATAAAACATGATCAAACTAACTTGTCAATTTTCAACACAAGAGGATGCCCCAGCACAAGAACTGGCATCTTTCCTACCAATTAAAGCCAAAAACTTGTCCTTGAATTCCAGAAGTGGACATTTATCAATTAAGGTTGATCCATCATAAGCCTCCTTGAGAATTACGGTACTCTTTGCGCCTTTATTAGTGAGATAAAAAATACCCTGATGCTTAATTAAGCACAGCAACAGTCTTGCTGGTAAACGAAGCTCTGAATGAAACGCATCCAGCTGACCGGAAGTCAATCTCTTCTCCACGCTCAAACTGAGGAGCTCGTGAAGAACTGCAACTGTTCTTTTTCGAGCTTTTGGGTCTGCAGCTTCGACCCTCCTCACGTTTAAGTATGGAGACGGGAATTCCAGCTTCTGCCACCTCTCGACTTCCTCTAGATAACTCACGTTCGGCCTAAAACCAGTAGGAAATTTCAAGCGAAATGCAAAAGGGCCTGAAAAGTTGCCATCTTTCGATATCTTGGCCCTCCTTGAATCTCCAATTGAAATCTGTGATGCCAGCTTCTCCTCACGGACAGTTATTGCAAGTGAAGGATCCCAGCTCTCCAAATGCAGATATTCCCTCCCATTGAACTCATTCACTATAAAATACTGAGGATACTTCAGAACTATCGAGTTCTTGAAATCGCTAGGCAATCCCAATTCACCAGCAATCAATTCAATCTTTTCTAGAGGCAATCTACAGTCAACTGAGAGCATCAACAGCTTACTTAACTTGTTAACCAAAATGGGCTCCATTCGCACCATCGCCTCACATTCCAAAGCTGCAACCTTTTTCGCCTTTTCGGTCAAAGTAACAGCCGGAGGCGTTCTCTCAACTTGGCCACCAATGACTCGAAAAATCGTGGGGTATTTCTCAATAACAGCCATGTGATTCCATTTCTGCACAAACCCAACTTCTTTCTCGAGGTCCCTAAGAAGAAGACACCCCGTTTTCTGGGATTGGATAATGGATTTCAGCTCCAGGATTAGTGATGGCTTCTTTTGAAGATCTATGGCCCTGTCTAGTTCTTGCTCCCTATGGTATATCTTTTTCTTTGGTTTTCTTCCCACGGTTGTTTTCTGCATGATTTGGGTCCTTCTGTAACCTGATAAAGAATCAGAGACTTCCATTTCGGTCATCTTATAAGGTTTGCGCAGCTGTGAGAGCGTGACATATATATTCATTTTCAGAGATGTCACAGGGGAAATTGGTCGAACAGTTGGAGTGCAGATTACTGTCAAAGCTTCCTGCAGTTGTAAAATGGGCAGAAATGGTGAATTTTTTGAGTGATTGCCTTGGATTATGTAGTAGGAGAAGGTAATCATCAATCAAGGGTGTTGCCTGTATTTTTGGAGAATGTAGGAATCAAGAAAAGGGATAGAATTGGGTTTGTGCCTCTAGTTACTGGAGTGTAATAAGCATTCAAATTGGAATGTTGTGTACCTCTTCATTGTCCCTCTAATCTAATATCTATAAAGGCGAGGACTAAAAGTGCTGCTTCTTTGAGCACTTCTGTTATGTATTGGCTTTCAATTATAGGAAAGATCCTCTGATTCAATTGATATTTCAGTTCATATTTCATTACATTTAACATCTGTCACGTGTTAATTAATAATGTCATTCCATATACATTGTTGTGTATTTTTTTGGGGGTTCGATTGTGTGCAAGCCACCAATTTTGCTCCATATATACAAGGGGTAGTTTTTGCATATAACCGTCTTACGTTGAACATACGGAATATTATTTGGAAACAACGCTTTTTTATACTTTAGGAGGAGGGATAGACATTAATTTATGCTAGTTTGTGAATAGTCTCACGCAAGTTTTTGTCCATCTAGAGGATACTGACACAACGGTACCTTTGTCAATCATTAATCAATATAAGAGCAACTATCATTTGCCAGTTCTCAAAATGTGATTTTTTTTTCCCAATCTCAAAGTTTTCGAAATGTGTTTTTTTCCCAATCTCAGTTTTGATTACCCGCCTATTAATCATATCCTGTTGCAAAGATCATGAATCACCCTACAAGTTTCCAGATAATCTGTAAAAAAAATGAAAGTAATCCCAGAAAATAGTGCTCGTTAGTTCATTTCAAAGTCAAGTACAGAACAAATATCAACCCAAAAGAGCAGACATCATGGTTCCAACCAAAAAGAATCTAAAAGATGCTGCTATGTACTGATGTAGTTCAAACTAGAGAAAATAAAACTGGAGTCATAAACATTGCAAAAACTGACGATTTCCCACGCCAAATTTTGCTTGTCAAACAAAAATCAAAAGTACAAAACAAACAGGCAACGAGTCGAAGGGCTCATTTCCTCTTTTTAGTCGGTGGTTGGGGAATCTCCTCGTCCTCATCTTCGTCCCCTCCTCCTCATCATCATCTTCATCTTCATCGTCATCCTCGTCTTCGTCCTCATCGTCATCTTCACCATCATCATCCTCGTCTTCATCATCATCCTTGTCTTCCCCACTTCCAGCACCACCGTTTGCATCGGGCACGTCTTTCGGATCCCCTTCATCGTCATTACCTTGATCTTCCTCATCGTCGTCCTCTCCGGCATCTTCATCGTCCTGCTCGGCGTCACCTTCCTCGTCATCCTCATCATCATTGTCATCATCCTCATCGTCGCTGGCTTCTTCAAATTCGGGTTCGGACTGCTTCTTTGTGCAAGGTCCAGTCGTTGACATCCTTCCAAAAAGTAAATGCTACGTCAATACCTACAATATTTGGGAAAAGAAACACTACAAGGGGGACTAGAATGCAAACCTCTCTAGCACAGTTGGGGATCTTGGATGTGCTTCAGCATCATTTGGTAAACATCCTCCCGTCTGTACAACAAAATAACAATTAATAGAAACCCCCTAATCCTATATGAAAGAGCAACAAACAGAAGGAGAAGCAAAAGAAGGCCCTTAACCCGAATAGTTTCTAACTTCTTTCAAAAAGTTGTGAGAGTTGGCTTTGGAAAAAAGTGATTCAAAGCACTTTGTAATGATTGAAAACAGGCCCTTAACCCAAATTACAGTAACACCACAATTATTATAGGAATTAAACAAAAATATGTCTACAACCAAAGTGGAATCTTTAACAATACCTCATACAACCAGAAAGACAAATCCAAAGTACAATTAAAAATTTAAAAACCAAATGAAAAAAAGGTAAAAGAATTATGAACAGACACCAGCACGAGAGTGTGGAGAAAGATGACAAGATAACCTTCAAAAAACCAGGGGATAAATCAAAGGCATGAAAGCAAATTGAATAGAACAGGGGAGTCCAAACATAACACAATTGGAACAATAGGAACATTAATTGGAAGCAAAAAATAACTCAAAACTCCAAAATTTCTGATTAACCAAGCCCCAAAAGAGGAGACCAACAATTAGAAAAGTTTGCAGCATCTACGGAAGTTAAAATCCCAAAACCCTCAATAACAGCTCAAATTACAGAATTGAGAAGCAGTAAAGCAAATTAAACAGCGCGATAAATTCTTAATTACTAGAACAAAGTAGGAGGTGTATAATTATACCGTCAGGAGGAAGAAGGCAAGAGCCTCCGCAAGAGTGGCGGAAATTTGAACCACAAAAGCCTCAATCGCAAAGCTGCAGAAACTCCCCGCCACCGCAATTTCAGTACTCAAAGCCTCCATCTTCAGTTAATGCACAAGAAAACCCTAAACAGAAAACAAGAAACAAAAAAAAGCTGTCTGTAAAAGAAGAGTAATTGCAAGTTGTATAAATACAGATGGAAAATATGTATATGGATGGGATTCTAGAGATATTCCATAAAACCCTAATGTGCTTTATTTTTCCAATTTGGGGGTTTTATCCACTTGTATACCCACTAGGTTTTTGGATTTCTATTTTTGTTAATTTCCTTTAAATTTTATTTCGAGAATTCTCCGATAATTAAATTTCTATTTTTCTTCACGGTTTTTTTTATCCTGAAAATAATCAAATATACAATTCTTTTGCCTTGTACTATATTTTTTACTTTTATTTTCTGTCTCAGTATTTTATTTTCTAAACTTTTTATAATTTGCACTTTCATATTTCTTATCTTTTACCTATTAAATTCTTGTATTTTTATTACATTTTCACTCTCAACGTTTTTTTTTTTAACTTTTATTCTTGAATTTAAAATATCCTGAGAGTAAAATAGAAAAGATTAAAACAAGTAGAAAATTAATAGGATATAAAAATAAAAGTATTGAAAGCTATATGCGTTACCTTTTTCTGTTTGATGAGTTTTTTCTTTTATTTTTACTTTTTGAGAGAGATCAATTAAGAAGATTATCAATTATATGCAAGCTGTTAAAAACATTTTTCTTCTAAAGCAAAAAATTATTTAAAATCTATTCTTGGTTTTTTCTTAAATTAGTATAACTATGTACAATTCTTATCTCTCTTTTTTGTGATAACTTTTTTTTTGTAAAATAACTTTAAAATAAAAAAATAAAAATTGATATCTTTGACTTTTAGTTAAATACCTTAACATTTCGATTTTGATTAAAATACTTTCTTTCAAACATTACACACCCGTATAAATAATTAATTAAATCAATATTTGGAAATCATAATTTATTGCAAGCACACTTTGGATTGGAATACTCTTGAAAGTGGTTGTTTGACTTCAAGAGCGGCCCACATAGTGAGGTATTGGATAAGCCCAACAACCGTGACCCAACCACTACGGCCCAATAAATTGTAGTAATAATGTGACCTTGATAAAATCCATGGTCCAACATCTATTCGATTTTGATTAAAATACTTTCTTTGACAGCCTTTAAACATTCCATACACCGTTGTAAATGATTAATTAAATCAATAATGTTTAATTAATTCCTTCAAATTCTGAATGGTGGTAGTGTTTAAATGTATTTTTCTTGGCGGCCCACATAGTGAGGAATTGAATAATAGCCCAAATATATTTAATGACCCAACTATTTTTTTTTAAATAACTTATAGCAAGAATGTGAGCTTGATAAAATCCATGGTCCAAATATATTCGATTTTGCCATTTTGGCTAAGCATCAAAACATTTGTACAAGCCTTTAAAATAAACAAGTAATTAATAATTATACTAGTTTAATGAAAAATATGTATTTATTAATTGTAATTTTTTTTTTTTAAACAAATGTATAAAATTATTAGTTTTGTCCTAAAAAAAGGAAATAAAATGGTTTTGGTTGAAAAAATAATGCGATAGTGATGGCAGATGTTTAAATGCAAAGTTTCTTAGAACCAGTTTTATTTCCATTTTGAATCAAAACATTTGTAGGTTTAATTCTTTCTTGAATCAATAACAACATTTTAGGTATTTCACAATTAAATTAAAATAATAACAGATGAAGACTATTGTTTATCTACTAATAATGAAAAGCGAAATAATTGTAGACCCATATATAAAATTAATTAATCAATCCTCAAACAATTTATTTATTTGTATAAATCAAATTTATATAGCTAGATGGGTCTACAACTAATTTTCTTTAAAGCATTACCCTTTATCCTATGAAGTATTATCATTTTAAAAATATTTAATTTTATATTTTATTCTTCTCAAGATAAAAAAAAAAAAATATATATATATATATATATATTGGGAGGACCTTCATAAAAGTTAAGAGAATTTTTATTTTAAAAATATAATTAATTTTATATTTTATTCTTCTCTATAAATTAAAATAAAATAAATTAAAATGTAAATTCCATGTAAGCAGAAGAGTCATCCGACATGGATTCTAATCTAAAATCGTCTTCTCCTTGATTGACTGACACACTGCCCGCAAATTCAATGGACTTATATTTCACCACTTATCAGATAAGCAGCCGCACGTATCTCCTTTTCTTTCTCACTCTTTTATTAGCACACCAGAGAGAGACACAGAGAGAGAAACCACACTGCAGATAACCTCCATTCTAGAGAGAAAGAGAAAGAGAGAGAGAGAGAGAGAGGCAGTAGCCAGTGCAGACCTTTTGTGTTCACTTCACTTCAATTCTTTACTTTTCATTTTTCCAATCTAAAAGTAAGCATCTCAATGCCCTTTTTCCTATTTCTTTTTCTTTTTTTTATTGTTGCTACTTTTTGTTTCCTGCTTCTTTGTTGATTTGTGTATATGCCCTGCCCTCTCTTTTCAATTGAAATAGCTTCATCAGATAGATATTCAGAATCATTTGATCTTCTGTCTTGTGTGTTTTCTTTGACTTTATGTGATTCATTTGAGACAAGGGTTGTTTAATCTCCATGCTTTTGTAAGTTTTCATCTCTTTATGTTTCAAGATTTTACTAGAAATATTGTTTTTTACTAAATTCAATGGTTCTTCAAGTTGGATGTCATGACCTATGCTGAATTTCATCATTTGAAGTTACATTTGTTTTGTAGGATAGGTTGTTTGAAGAATTCTTCGCGAAATTGAGGTTGTTTGTTGGTCTGTTTTGTAGTTTTTCTCATTATGTTTTCTCATGAATATGCCTAAATACATGTGCCTATTTCTGTCTATGATTTCATTCATATGTATTTATGTTTTTTGGCCACCTTTACTTTGTTTGGACATTATACCAATATGCAACTCTTTCGAACATCTTGGGCTGTATACGTGTTTGTTGAATGTTTAAGTAATTGCTAACATGTGAAATTTTGTTTGAAAGGAGAGGGCTATTAGAATGTCTCTTTCTAAGGATCTCATATTCTTGATCTTGCAATTCCTCATTGAAGAGAACCTCACGGACACGGCTCACATGTGAGTTTCACTCCTAACTCACCTTTCGATTTTTCAGTCTTTGTCGTATAACTTGTCTTATATATTCCTTCAATAATAGGCTTGAGCAGGAGACGGGTTGTTTCTTCGATTTGAAATATTTTGAAAAGTTGGTGCTCGATGGACACTGGGATGAGGCGGAGAAATACCTTGAAAACTTCACAATTCTTGAAGACAACAAATACTCGGCAAAGATTTATTTTGAAATTTGGAAGCAAAAGTATCTCGAGGCCCTAGACAAGTAATATGATCGTTTTATTTGAACACGCCTTTTAATTTCATCGTGTCGTTTCTCACTTTGCGTTTGATGATATTTATGGTGTAGGCGTGAGCATTCGGTGGCTTTGGACATTCTTCTCAAAGATCTTAAAGTTTTTTCGGAAACAAACAAAGAGTTTTACAAAGAAATGGCGCAGCTCATGGTACTCCAGGATATCAGGTATGGTGGTGTAACGATAAATTACTATATATAGCCTTAGTTTTGGCATGGCCTTCTAAATGTGTGAGATTTAAGTAAAGGCGGGGATGAATAAATGCATTGTCTGGTCTTTTGCCGTAGCTAATGGAGGATTTTCAATTAAATTTCTCAAGTTCAAAGGTTAACTTATTTATAACATTTGTAAAATTTGTCTCCTTGAATAAATTTAATTTCCTTTAAGGGGTAGGCAATTATGATACCTTGATTCTTAACAAAAAATGTATTTCTATTTATGGTAAAACAATAGGGAGAATAGTTCACTTGCCTCGTACGGAGATACGTTGTCTGTCAGAAAAAGGGTTGTCGATGAACTTAGGACTGTCATTGAGGCAAATCCCCTTCTTCAAGGAAATAACAAAGTTTCCTGAATTTAACAAGTCGAGGCTAAGGCGTCTGATTAACCAGAGGTACTCCTTTTCTCGTTTTATGGTTTATATTTCAAAATCTAACCCTATCATTCTGTTGAAGTAATCATATAACCTTATTGCAGTTTGAACTGGCAGCACATTCACTGTGCTCATCCTCATTCACAACCGCATATTGACACCCTCTTCACGGAGCATAAATGTCCTGGACCAGATAATATGCAGGATCAACTGAATAAGGATAGCTCATTGGTAAGATTTGGAGACTAGGCTAGTTTTTTGTTCCTATATGTTTGTTATCTTTAAATTCTGATTGTATGTGTACCGTTTGATTCAATTCCTTTCAGCCCTCTACGGAAATGGAGACGTCTAACCAGTCCTCATTTGCCGAGTCCTTATTTACTACTGCAGCTCTAAATCTTGGCAAACTTTCCAATCAAAGTACGTCTGTATTATATTTTACCAGACATTTAATTTTTTACTTGTGTGTTAGGCCAAATTTGTTTACGTTGCACATTTGGTAACTGCAGCTTTAGGAGAAACTAAGAATTGTCACGATGCCTCTAATCTGAAGTCGATAAACCCTTTTGATGAGGTAACTAAATCGCCCCTACGTTTCGAAATTCTGTTTATTGGATTTTTCATGAGAAGGAATTATGCAGGTAACATCGCCTGGTGATTGTTCGAGCCTTTGCCAAGGTTCTGCCAATGAAATTCCTAATGGATTTCCGAGTACTGTTGAAAAAAATTTAAATGTGGGCGGCTCTACCCTAACAACCATGGACTTTCATCCTGTTCTTGAGACTCTGCTATTAGGTTGATAATGCTGATTAAATTTTTTCACATTTTTCCAAGATAATAATGTGTTAAAAAAAACTCAATTTACTTGTGTTGATTGTTTTTTTAGTTGGGAAAAGTGGTGGGATACAGCTCTGGGATGTCGCGGCTGCAGAGAAGTTGTTCACGAGAGAATTTATGGTCGGGGAAGCGAAGGACGTCTCAGGGGTGTTATTGGTATAGCTTTTGTTATCTAAGTCTTATTGGCACTTATTCCCTTTATTCATAATAAACGATAGATTGTAGTAAAAAGTTTAATTTTGTGTAATCAGGAGAAAATGGAGAGTAACAGTAGCATATCTGTTAATCGCGTACGATGGAGCCCTGATGGAACTAAATTTGGTATACGTGACTCCTAAAACACGAATTATACGTTTTGAATATATCTTATTTAACACGATTTTTGTTAATATCAGGTGTTGCATTTTCAAAACGCGTTATACATTTGTATAATAAAAACGGGGATAAACAGTTTGAGGTAGTTCTATAGCTTTCCCTTTTGTAATATTCCCAAAAACATGTTCTGTTCCATTATTTATTTCACTTCTTTGCATCCAGATCGATGCGCATGTTGGCAGTGTGAATGACATAGCATTCTCTAAACCATGTGACAAACTCGTCATAGTAAGCTGTGGTGATGACAAGTTGATTCAGGTTAGTTTCTTCAGATTAGTAAAAAAATTATATTATATATATATATATGTGTCTTTTAATCGTCATCCTTCAATTGTTATTATAAGGTCTGGAATGCTGAGACTGGAGCTAAACAATATACGTTCGAGGGTCATCAGGGCCCAGTATACTCCTTATGTCCTCATTCGAAAGAAAATGTTCCCGTGAGAGTTTACAGTCGATCTTTTCTATTTTTGTAATGCATGCATGCAAGTACGTTGATGATCATTCTCATTATTTTAATGCAGTTTCTATTTTCCATCTCGAGAAGTGGGGAGATTAAGGCGTGGTTATTTGACGACTGTGGATCAAGAATCACTTATGATGCTCCTGGTTTAAGTTGTATGAGAATGGCTTATAGTGCCAATGGTAAAAGACTATTTTCTTGTGGGACAAACGAAAACGGAGAGTCCTACATTGTTGAATGGAGTGAAAGTGAAGGTTTTATTGTTAGAACTTACAATGGACTTAGTAAATATTCTTCAGCTGTGGTTCAATTTGATACAACCATCAATCGGTATTTGGCTGCTGGTGATGACCATGTCGTCAAAATTTGGGATATGGACAATTCCGAAATTTTAGCTGTCGTTGATGCACAAGGAGGTTTGCCTGTAAGTTTTTCCTGAATTTTTTAATTTTCGAGGAATTTTTTAATATTAAAAGAGGTCTTATAACTACTTTTCAATTTGGAAAGGCGAGCCCGTATGTATGCTTCAATGCGAAAGGCAATCTGTTGGCTGTTTCTACTGGACGATAATCAAATCAAAATCTTGGGGAATGATAATGGCTGTGAGTTGCTTCAAAATGTTTCATACGGATGTGTAACAGAATCTTTCAGAAAGGTAAGTACATAAATGTTTCGTTTTGAGAGTTCTGTTGCAGTGAAACGAGTTTCTTTCTAATTTATACTATTTGTGACAGTTTTCTTTAGATACATCAAGACCTTTCGTTCATCAAGCTGTCGTTTTGGAGAAGTCAAAACTCGAAGGACATATAGAATCTACTACAAAAATGGAGATGCCAAACATCTATAGCATTGTTGAAGTTTCACGCTGTCAATCCTTGTTACTCACTTCTGGAGCTAAGATAGACATGGTACGATAAACGTGTAATTTGGTAATTAGTCGTCATTAGGCTTAAGTTGACCATGACTCGATCGTAGTTGCTAAATTGAAGGGAAAAATATATTTAGGGTTAATAATATTTTACGCTTTTCAGATTCGGAGATTGGTATACACTCATGCAGGCAATGGCATTCTTGCTTTAGCAGCAGATGGGACTCATCTGCTATGGAGATGGGTAAAATGTGCCAATAATTTACGTGGCGAGGTATGTATGGCATTTTCTTCATATATCTGAAATTAATTTATGTTCCTATTGCGGATGAGCAGAGACGGGTGTTATGCTTTGATAATTTGTACATTAATGCTGTTTCCGATGAATTGTCTCATGCAGGCAAGTATGAAATGCGCCCGAAACTATGGCAACCGAGGAATGGATTGTTAATGATCAATGATCAACCAGATGACACCTCCTATGCAGTTACGCCATGCCTTTCGTTGTCCAAGAATGATTCCTATGTTATATCAGCATCAGGGAGGACAATTAATTTGTACAACATGTTGATTTTCAAGGTAATAATATCTTTGGTTTATATAAAATGTTCTTTCATCGTGTTTGTCATGATCGAGTTTAATGAACATGCGCAGAAACTAAGAAACGTGAAGCCTCCCCCTCCTGCTGCCACCTGTCTTTTGTTCTATCCGCAAGATAACAACGTAATTGCTATAGGCATGGATGATGCAACGATCCTCATTTATAACATACGCATGGATGAGGTACGACGTATCAACGATTAGCACAATTAAATCATTTTTTTTTTACTTAGTTTTTCATTTGTTTTGCAGTTGATAAGTAAGCTTGAAGGTCATTCTAAAAGGATAACTGGACTTGCTTTCTCAACCAATTTAAACGTACTCGTTTCTTGTGGGGTCGATACTCAGGTTAGTTCCTTAAACATCGGTTATAAAACGTGTCTTCCAGAACCCGTATCTTTATATTGCATTTACTTCCTTCAGATCGTGCTGTGGGATTCTGTCACGTGGGAGAAAAAGAAAAGCACGGTGTTGCAGATTTCAGTCGGTTGGGAGGCCTCGGATTTCTCAGAGACCAGTATTGAACTTGACAAAGACGAGAAGCACTTTCTCGCGGTGCATGAGACGCAGCTTGCAATATACGAAACAACTACACTACGGCGTGTGAAGCAGGTATGCCGTGCACAACTATGACTTTTCAGTGTGACAACCAATACTTTTTAGTGAAATAATTAATACTCGATAGTTTTTGCTTATTGCGATTTTTGGTGTGTTTCAGTGGACCATTGCCAACTTCTGTGCACGGATCAACGATGCTGCGTATTCATGTGACAGCGAGTTTGTATACGCTGCAATGAGAGACGGGATCGTGTTAATACTAGGAGCTTCAGATCTGACCCCAAGATTTGAGATCGATCCATCTGCATACCTACCGTTGCATCTCAGTTATTGTGTGTCTCCAAGAGTGATTGCTGCTCATCCAAACAAGCCCTACCAGTTTGCGTTGGGGCTATCTAACGGCGCAGTCGTGGCTATCGAGCCCCTTGAGTCTCAAGGTAAATGGACCATCACCAACCCCTAAGATGGATACTCAGATTAATTTGTGTTTTTGACATAAAACTGAGGTTGGAATCTTCTTGGATGCATCTCTTTCATTTTTAGTGATTACTTCAGTGGATTGGATTTAGTACTACATGCATGACTTCGTCTTCAATGATCAATATTCTTGGTTTATAGTACATGTTTTAAGTCATAAGAAACAAAAAATCAACGCCCCAACTCTGTCTCGTTATATGTTAAATGTATATATTGTTTATATTTATTACGCATGCTCACGGTTCCGGAAGGGGAACCCGTGGTTCCAATTTTTTTTTGAAGGAACCGGAACGTTACTTAGACGGTTTCGGTTTGGTTCCTGAAACGTCAGTTCGGGTTCGGCTGGTTCCTCTTTTTTTTATTATTGGTTTTTGGATCTTAATTTTGGAGGAATATATATGAAGATGACAAATTATTGTTATGAAAATTTAAATTGAAGATTACAGTAGTTAAAATATACATAATTTCATAATTAGACAATTACAAATACAAAATAATTTTCTGATTGATACATCATCAAACATTAGTACAATATTAAAATGCAACAATAGTAAATTAGTAAGACTAGTAGTAGTTTAGTAGGTCAATACTACACTACAAATGATCATAACAATTATGTTGAATTGATGAGATCTAAACCATTGAATTAAAAAAAAAAAAAAAAAAACTCGAAAAACCGGCGGTTTCCAATTTTCGAAATGATGGAACCGGAAATGCGAAATCGGCGGTTCGCGGTTGAACCGACGGTTCTGCTTCAGTTTGAGCATGCCTAATATTTATGTATGTATATATTTTGAGGGGCACTTACGTGACAGTCTCACGCTGAGACAGGGTATAATTTCAGCATATTGTTTTAACACTTTAAAAGAAGCGAGTGTTAATTTGTACTAGTTTATACACAGTCTCACTCTCATTTATAAGATAGTCTCGTACAAGTTATTTTCATATATTCTTACATGTAAATATTCTTTTGATTATTTACATTTGATGGAGTCTTGTGCAAGAGAGTCTTATACGATCGATCTCCATCCTTGTATTTGATTTATATTTTGTTTTAAAATATGATTAGATTTTGGAGGTTCATTGGCCTTTGGGTCATGGAGTATAGGATAATGAGATCCGTTTTATACAAATTTTTATCTTACATTTATTTATTTAAGTTATTTTTAAATAAATAATTGTATGTTATAATTGGTTTTCAATAATATAATTATTTATTTTAAAAAAGAATAATTATAAAAATAGAGAAAAAAACGTTTAACCAGCGAGTGAGTCATACAAAGATTATTTATTATTTGGTGAAATCAGCGTTGCTTCAATTTGTCAACATAGCTCCGCCTAATTCAATTGATTACTCTCTCCCTGGGTCAAACTCGATTTTGGGAGGGAGCCCTTTTTACCTCCGAGGTGACTTCATCTTCTTTCTCGATCTTTTTTCAATTTAGGTTCGATGTTTGCGTTGGATTTCCTCTTTCATTCTAGCTTGCACTTGCATTTGCTTCACATTCTTTTTTTAGGGAGGTTTAAATGAGATAACTTTATCTTGGGTTTATTTGCATCTCTAGTATAAAGAATGAAAATGGCTTGAATATGATTCTGTTTTTCTTATCTTCTCTGCTAGGTTTTGCGTGAATAGAGTTAGAAACGTTTGCACTGCCGTCCTTTTCAATTTATTCACTGTTTTTGGCAGATTGCTGATCGAGTAGTGCATAATTTAACCAAGATTATTTTCTTGTAAATTAATGAATTTGATGTAGTTTTTTTTACCTTTGCATCTATCTGCTAACGAAAATGTATGAATCTGGTTTCTGGGTTTAATATTCGACTATGAAATAAAAAAAATCTTTAATCCTTTTGTTTACTGAATCTGGGAATTGTCGATCTGTGGGCTAAATATTGTCTCTGCTACAAGTTCTTGAGCTCTGATCCAACTGTATCTCATTGTAATTGCAGCTTCCTGTATACATCAAAACCTATAATTGCACTGCTTTTATGTGATCAAATCTTTTTTGCAACTTTTCCAGATTTTAACCTTAATGACTTTCAGCAATCTTAGTTTTTCTTCTTAAATACCATCTTTATTATCCTGCCTCTTATCTGGAACCATAATATAGTTACATTGCGTTGAAAGGAGAAAAATCCTTTAGTTTCACTTTTTAAAATTTTTTATTCACATGCTATATTGTGTATTGTACCTATAATTTGGATCATAAATATAGTTCCATTTCTAAGTGAATTTCATTCCTCGAAAGGTTAAAAAGATATATGTTCTTTTCTTCTTTTTAAGTTCTAAACGAGCAGCCTCTGTTTGCCCACTTGATGTCTCAGTCTCACCAGTGTTCTCTAATTCTAATGGTAATACTTAATTAATTAGGCTGTTGATTTTACACTTCTGCAACATATATGTGTGTTCCAAAATGGAAGTCTTGCATGAGACCGTCTCATGTATGAAATGGATACTTTTGCCTGTTTTTGTGATACTCAAATTTCATACTAGTTTTTGTGGTGTTACAAATAATATAGAGCAGAGGGCCATCTTGAAACTTGTGTAGAAGTGTACCCTCTATTTTTAGATTTTTTCTCGTCTAAAATGTCATGCTTGAAGTGTGTTATCGTGTCTGTTGTCTCATTCATCACTATTATTGAACTCCATTTTCAGTTTCTTGTAGGAGGGCTTCTTCCTTGTGGTCGTCTGAGATTCCTTTCATTGTTTTGGAATCGTATATTAAGAAAGAGCTAGATTCTCCATACATGAAACCAAAAGAAAATGGCTATCACAAACATACCAAAACGGTACGTGATTGTAATTTTGACATTTATCTGCACCTGTGTTTGCTACATAGAACGAGTGGGCTTCTCCATCGCATACACTGCTGCTGCTGATGCTGCAGGGGTAAATCAGTCAAGCAAGGGAATCATACTCTCCACATTCTACTACGGGTACGCCTGTTCCCAAGTTCCGGGCGGTTGGGCAGCTCAAAAAATCGGGGGCAGGCGTGTCCTCCTACTTTCATTTCTTTTATGGTCTCTCACTTGTGCTTTCGTACCATTAGATCCAAACCGAATCGGACTACTAGTCCTAGCTCGCCTTCTCGTTGGAGTAGCACAGGGCTTCATCTTTCCCTCCATTCACACCGTACTGGCCCAGTGGGTCCCGCCCCACGAAAGGTCCAGATCAGTTTCTCTCACAACTTCGGGTATGTACTTTGGGGCAGCTTTTGGTACGCTTTTGCTCCCGACCCTTGTCAAGTTCCGGGGCCCACAGTCGGTGTTTGTTACCGAAGCTTCTTTAGGCGCCATGTGGTCCCTACTATGGTTCAAGTTTGCTAGTGATCCGCCCCGTTCCGATCATCCAAAGGCCACAGCTTCCGGTTTTGGTGAATCCTTGCTTCCAAACGGGGCGCGTTCGGTTAGAACACAAAAAATCCCTTGGAAGAGAATTATGCTAAGTTTGCCAATTTGGGCAATCGTGGTTAATAATTTCACATTTCACTACGGTCTCTACGTGCTCATGAACTGGCTTCCGACATACTTTGAATTGGGGCTCCAACACAGCCTTCAAGAAATGGGGTCCTCTAAGATGGTGCCTTATCTCAACATGTTTCTGTTCTCTAACATAGGTGGCGTAGTTGCCGACTACTTGATTACTCGTAGAATCTTGTCTATAACTAAAACAAGAAAGCTGCTAAACACTGTGGGATTTGTGGTAGCTTCATTTGCTCTAATGGGTCTTCCCTTGTTCAGAACACCTGATGGGGCCGTATTCTGCTCGTCTGTGGCGCTCGGGTTTTTGGCTCTCGGAAGAGCTGGATTCGCAGTGAACCACATGGACGTTGCTCCAAGATATGCGGGAATTGTTATGGGGATTTCTAATACGGCGGGTACACTAGCGGGCATAGTCGGGGTTGATCTAACGGGTCGACTTCTGGAAGCTGCTAAGGCAGCAGAGATGGATCTGACAAGTCCAGAGAGCTGGAGGGCAGTTTTTCTTATTCCAGGATTACTCTGTATATTTAGTTCTGTTGTGTTTCTTCTACTATCTACAGGGGAGAGGATTTTTGACTAACAGCCTATAACTGGTGTTATAATAGCTGCAATCTTGGTGGCACACACATGCATAGTTGTTTTAGTTGAAATATTTGGATACCATTCTTTCTGATGCTTGAATTGTAATTTTTATATTCTCTTTTTTTTTTTTATAAATACATTTCAGGCCATATTTAATATTTATGACTTTCATATTTTGGAGAAAATAATTGATGGCTGTTGGAAATGGTTGAATAAAGTTGGAGATGATTCAATTTGAGTAATGTAGCATACTGTAATTTAATAAAAAGATTGTGGTTTATCAAATACTCACTGCCTCCCTCAGTTCCAGTTGTTTTCATTTTGAACAAATAAAGAGGTGTATTTGTAAATGAATGTAAAGAGTAGTATCAAATATGAAAATCAAGGTCATTCTAGAATTTTTGGTGTGCTTTTTGTGACTAATGAGACACTTTATTAAAATCTGCTGAAAATAAATTAAATAATTTTTCTATATATATATGACTGAACTGGATTCAACCCCAATCTTATGCACACATCTCATAAATTCTTACTTCATAACAAACATTAGCTAACAAGACACAAGATGAGGATAGTGAAAAATATTATATCCAAAGTTAATGTTTGATTCAGTTTGAACTAAATTGAAGAGAAAATGTAATAAAATATTCATCAATGTTTAATTTAGTTAGTTATTAAGAGTAAAAGTTGCATTCAATAGACACAAATCGAAAATATTCAAGCTTCCACTTTGGCAGCTGCAGATGCATAACTCACACTGCTGTCTCTCATGGACTTGCACTGGCTCGACTGTTCATAACGAAGGAATCGAATCTTTATCTTTGTTGAGCTATTCTTCGCCATCTAGTTCAAGTTCAAACATAAAATACGGTTAGCAACTCCAAATGTAAGAGGATAAGACACGGGGATACAGTGTATAGCACAACCCGAATGAGCTAAACTCTAGGAAGAAAGTCATTGAGAAAGATCCAATGAATAATTAAAGTTAGAACTGATTCAAGGTAAATACTTGTTAGCAATTAGATGAGCTTAATTTATACTAATAACAAAAGAAAAGGGTGGACAAGATTTTTACGTGAAGAAAAACACTAATTGGCTGTCGTCCACATATAGTGTTGTCCGTCTCCAAGAGGTAGTGCTTAAATGCATCTGGATCTCCTGTTTCTATTATATCCATTCCTGTTTTGTCTAATACTTCAATAGACTTGTAGATGGCCCCCTGCTTTTTATCATAATGCGTGTAGTTGAACCTAGACAAAAAGATAAAAGAAAAATTGTATGGGCAGTTAATACAAGATTACAAGGAATGGAGGTTAGGCAAGAAAGGCACATACCGGGAACCCCAGTGACAAAAATCTGAAGACACGGAAAAGAAATTTGTAGGGTCATCCACATATTTTGCTAACAATCGACCATACATGGCTTCACTTTCAGCACTAAGAGCGCCTACCAAAATGGGGACAATCTTCACCGTATACCTATGTTGAATTCTTCAACTTATTAGCTGAAAGAAAAGTAGAGAGAAGAGAGAGGGAGAGAGAGAGATACCCCTGAAATACTTTTACTAGATACGGCAGGTGCATTTCCATGCTATGTTCAGCCTCATCAACATGAATATCCATAAATTCAAACTTCCCCGTAGTTTTTAGTTCTTCGTTGACTGGTGCAAAGGTAAGACATATACCAGTTTAAAGGAGGGATATTTTGTAGACAAAAATAAAAAATTCATCCATTTGAAAGAAAATGTTGTCACTAGTTTATTCATTATGTCAAGTGAACTAACAGGCTATATTCATCATGTCATTCACATTTAAATTTGGAACATCATAAAAGCATAAAACAAAATATATTATTATTATTGAGCAGTTCCTAGAAACATATAAAATGATAGTTTGTGAAGTGAACATTCATTAGGTTCCTATTTATTTATGCCAATCTAACTTTTCCTTGTTGCCAGTCGTATATATTTATATTACAGACATTACAATTTATTTCAAATTTTGTGGATTGGCTTTCAAACATTTTCACCCACTTTCAAAATGGTTCGTCCCTTCTTAGTACTAATACTATTTTATCATCATAAAATAGTTTGGAAGTTGCAAGTCCAGATTTTTTCAAGCACTCAATCAATATCAGTTTTCCCAGATCCTAATCGAAGTCTGATGCATGTCTTCATTCATGGCACAGTGTAAAAGATGTAGAGCAAAGGGCCATAAGTAACATAATGATCATAATTTCAAGAGATGATTATGCAAATAAACTATATATAAAACCAGTCAAGTTAGTTAATGTATTTCTTCCTGGAGCAGAAAATAAAAAAAAAGTAGGCATATAACAATCAAAATTGACAAATAGAAAAAAAAAAATCATCATTGCATAGAAACCTTGAAATCTTATTATCATAATACCTTCCTGATCAATTGGGAGTTCTCCTATTGGAGTCCTGTAAACCGTGGCTTTCGAAAGTGCACATTTTGGAGTGTAATAGTGATGAGATGGGCCAAGAAGAAACACCCTAGTACTGCAGCAGAATAAAGAACTCGTCACAATATCGGGATAAACAATGAGGATTTGGACATTCTTATTCAAGGAGTTCAACAAGACTATGATACATTAGAAGCTAGATCAAAACTCACATGTTTGAAGGGTCTATGTTTCCAAAAGCATAGGCTGCTGCGCGCCCAGAATACGAATAACCTGCATGACTAAACCATAAAAACACCAACCACATATTTGTTTTATAACTCAACAATTTCATTTAGCATAACAAAATTGTATCTTCTGATCAACTTACGGTGCAATTACACCTCGAACATCCGAAGATTTGGCAAGACCAGCGCCCTCAAGCCACCCATCGAGCTCCTCAGTTAATTTTTTAGCTAAAAGATCAGACACCAAAAAAAAAAAATCAAACCTTTTTCCAAAACATTATATGCAGAAATTGAAGTAGATGCACTTCAAATTTGCATTATTTCAACGTCTCTTTTAAATAAAACAATCCACATGCAATTCAATGAGATTTTGAGACAAGCAGACTAACATTCATAATAAAAAAACAGCAGGGTAGTTCATCTTCATATAGCAATCTTCAGAATCCAAGTTGACAAGAACAATTTAGAGGCACTTTTATCTTTAATTAATTTAAATTGGGGCAAAAAAAAAAAAACTTTGAACATAACTTGCAAAGGCAATTCTTCCCCACTCCGTTACAAACTAGGGAAAAAAATCTTAGTCATGAATAAGCTTAAATTATTCTTGGTAATGAATTCGAACATAGTTCATCAATCACTGTATCAAAAAGAAAAAAAGAGAGAGAAAAAACAAAACTTGAAATTAATTGAGTAATCAAAGAGTAAAATTTAAGGGAAATTTGGTACTTAACGATTGTCGGTGTACCATGAACCAGAGTGATATGGTCTTCTAATCTTCTCCATGGATGAAAAAAAGCCCTAATAATATTGGCGATTCGTTGTAAATTGATAGAATCAAGAAGAAAATATATGTAATTGTAATACTTAAAAGAATTCAAAGTAAAGAAGAATATATTCTCCTGTCTGAATACACGGAACTCACTAAAAAGGGGCTTTTATTCGGACGCAAAGTGATATTATTTAACGGCCTAAAGTGATGGAATCAACTTCCGAACAGTTGTCTGAAAACGTGTTACAATATAAATGATTTAATATAATACTAAGCATGATTAATAATATTAATATTATTATCTAAATATTTTTTTCATGCGAATTGGTTCATCATTCGCATGTTTTATTTTGCTGCAATTTTAATTTGAGCTCAAGATAAACCTTATTTTATATCTAAATCGTGGCCTGATTCCGGCCCAGATCAATGGACACAGTTGAGTTGATTTATTTTTTATTTAATTTTTATCAATATTTCCTTTTTTAAAAAAAATAAAATAAATTTACTATTTTTATAACAAATAAAATCAATAAAAAGCATATTTTAAAAAAAAAATTATTTTACAAACACTATCAATTTTTTTTGTTTGTTAATTATTTTTTAATATAAAAGGGTACCACTTCAATATTTGGCTATTTATCTTTAGATTAAGTTTAAAAATTTGTGTTCATATTTATCATGAAACTTTATTTTATAAAAAATGAATTTTATTTAGATCTTTTCATGAAAGTAGATAAAAATAAATGTTTGCCATTTATCCCACATCGAAAGTGTTGGAAAAAATGTGCATTCAATTTTACCCACCTCATTTTATCTGATAAAAATATAGCAAAAAATAAAATTTAAAAAAGGGGGTAAGGTGGACCTTAATATAAAAAAAAATTAAACAAAACAAAAAAAAAAATATATTTAAAGAGGATATCAGGCTACAATCTTCTGCGTAATTTTGTAAACAAAATCAACCCATCTTAATTGAATTGTTTGTACTAAAATAAAAATAGAAAAATCCAATCGGAATGTATGTGCATGTCATATATAGTTAAAGTGTTAAAATATCAATATTATCTGCCCAACCAACAAAGTAAAATAGCAAATGTATAAACTAGAGGAATTTTTCAGTGTTAATGTCTTCTTCTAGACTTTATCTAAAGATCTAGACTATAGAGTCATGAAGACCCCAGGTCGCGTTTTTTTGTTTAACAAACTTTTGATAATTCGAAGACCGACTATATTAATGAAAAGTAGATATAAATAAAATAAAAAAATTTAACATGCTCGCAACGTGCACTTTAGGTTATTTAAATTATTGCAAAAACTTGTATGCAAAGCCATATAAGCAATTATAAAAGTTAAAGGGTCTGCAACACCGGGTTGGATATTTCTTTTTTCCAATTTCTATAAATCTGACAATTCAATCTCTTGTTTTTTTTTCATTATTCTTATAATTTATTCGGTTTTCTCTACTCACATCTGTATCCAGAAAATCTTGAATTGAGGATTTTTTTCATTGTAAATAACTACTTCAATATCAAGTTGTTCTTTAAATTTGTAATTTTGAATTTGAGGATTTTCCGCGATTGTCTTGATTTTGTTCCAAACAACAAATTTTTTTTCATTTTTTTTCTTGTACTAACGCTTGTTTTTTAGTAATATATAACATTGTATACATGTAATTCCCAATATTCATGCAAAATAATGTGTTAACAAGAATATGTGTTACGTAAAATATGAAGTTATTTCAATATAACAATGTAGTATCACTTAGACATAGATGTAGTAACACTTACACATAGATTAGTAACACACAAAAACTTGACAAAAAAATAAAAAAATAAAATTATGTGTTCAATAAGAATCAAACCTGCAACCAAATATATTAACAACAGACTTGAACCAATAGGTTACAACATATATTTGATAAACATATAATTCTATAAATATATATCCGCTAAAACCTCAACACATTCCACAAAATGGATGGACCCATGAAAATTTTGTTTTTATTGTGGTATATTGCACATATCACTATTGTGTAATATCTCACAAGACTCCTTAGCTTATTTAAGAAATAGAAAAGACTTTAGCTTATGAAAATATTTGTAGTGGCCCTTAAACTATAAAAAAAAAGATATCAATCATTGCATAGTTTAATACTACATTTTGAATATTGCATGAATGGGTAAAAAAAAAGATGTATTTTAACTTGGTTATTTCTACTAATGTAATTACGAGAAACTGAAGATAATTGAAAATTTATGTCCTACAATCGTCTATGCATTTTGGTAAACAAAATCAACCTATCTTTTATATAATTGTTTGTACGGCACTCAATGTGTGTGTGCATATATATAGTTAAAAAGAAAGAATATTTAATATTTGCCCAACCAAGAAAGTAAAATAGCAAAGAGATGCCACAAATATCTATTGCAACTTACAAACAATGTAGGAACGAAATGTGTGTAACACCACCAAAAAATTGTTCTACAAATCCAATTTCTATAACAATCAATAAAATTCATTCTTGTCCTTTCAAAAAAAAAAAAAAAAACCATTCTTGTATATGTGCTCTCATCATCTGTATCCAGAAACAGTAGACAGCATATCCTTCAGGCAAAGTATGATGGTACTTCCCAAAGACACCAAACAACAAATCAAACATTCTTTAACTCGACTAATTCTGACACCCAATCAACAAGAAGCGCGTGTATTCTTCGCTTCACAACCAAAATAATTGACAACAACTATCAACGACCTGCAACATAAATTGGTGTAGTTTCATCACTAAAACTAACACATTTTCGTAGGAGAGAAGCAAAATGGAGGGGATGAAAAGCACATAATATCCCCACTTATCGGAATCATACAATATTTTAATTCCGCTTCATATTAAGCTGGATTGAAATGCTAACAATATACATAAACACAGCAAATGAGGTCATAAGTATTATTGTCCTGTCAAATTGACTTTGACGACATCCCAGTAATGTCCACATTGTTAGAGTATTGATCAACAGGCAATAGAACATGAAACTCTTCTCAAAATTTATCCAGACATTGGCAATATGTTGGGGAGTGGATACACAAACAGAATATAATTCATTCAATTTTCTTATCTAACTGCATATGTTTGCAAAGACAAGGAGACAAGAGGAATACATCTAGATCATGTACAGTTAAATTAGAGTAGGTCTTGTGTGAGACGGAGCATAATTTGGGAACGACACTTTAACCCTTTGGAAGGGGTGGGTGTTAATTTGTGCTAGTTTATGAACAGTCTCACACGAGAATTTGCCAATAAATTATTCATTCTATAACAAAAGAATCACCTAAGAACAAACCATACCCAACCTTACCCTTACAAATATATATATATATATGTAGTCAGTTCTAGACAAATGACTCGATATGAGAAATATTTACAGAGGCTCAAAACATTTCAAATGCAAGATGTGACACAGTAAGATAAATTTACCTAAATAATCTGGAGGAAAACAACCACGGGGGCATTTAGAAGTAATTTCTGATTCTTTTGCCACCTACTAAATCACCATAATCAAGCAAAGATCAATCAAGATGCTCCAAAACTGAATGAAGGTTCGAAGACCGCCTTCTGAACAATGGTTCCAGATGGAAAGACGCCACGCCAGTTCGCCACCTGTCAGCATCATACATATCGTTCCACGCCTGCACTACCTCATCAACTTTGAATCCTAGGATAAACAAGTTAAAAAGAAATGTGAGCAACTGTAATAAATCCATCCATAAAGAATGTAGAAACATATAAAATCTGACATCCCATAATCTACCTTCTAAAGCAGTTACGTTCGAGCAATGGTTCTTGATCATAACCGCAATATCCGTGGCCGATGCTCCAGCAAGTTCAAACTTTTCAATTGCAACCTCCAGACATTCTTCCCAAGTTGGAAGACTCAATTTATATTCCACAACAGAACGCTCATATAACATCGTGCCCCATAATGAATAAATCTGAATCCTCATACTTGCTGCATTCTCAGAAGCATCATCTACTGATATATCATTAAATAGCCCATCCAGCCCGATTTTTTGCAACTGTGGCTTATATTTATCAAACTTAGAGAGCCCATTAAGGCGCTGTTCCTCCATCTCTTCCCACATTTGCATACCTTTCTCCATGCTATCCTCAGCCTTGTTGTATAGCTCCAATATCTGTGCAGACGGGCCTATTTCTAAGTCGGACTTGCTCCCAAGTGCATAATACCAAGAAAGCTTCGCTTGTTCGAATTGCAGAAGGCCAAGTGCAAGAAGCCCCTCGTAAAAGTCTGGCTTGACTTTTAGGGCTTCCTCGTATCTCATACCCGCCTTTGTATATTCCTCTGTTGCCCACTCATACGCAGCTTTGACCTGCTCAGGGGTGGGCTCAGCAGAATTATCTTCATTACTAATCGCCCTCTTCCTTGCCTTAGACAAGTGAACATTTCCCCAGTTGAACAGGGCTAAAGAAGTCATTTCTTGGAACTTGGCAGCAGCAACATCGAACAGCTCTTGTGCATCTTCACTTGTAACAGTTTCTTCCATTGCTTCAGAATATAATTTCATTCCCATTTCATGAAGATCGAGGTAAGAATCACAGTCGAACCCTATGTGATCCTTGAACAGCCTAGCAAACTGGACAACCCATTCCTCAACACAAGTGGGCCCTTTCTCAGCATTCACATTATTCACCGAGACCACCAGCGGTTTCTCATGATGCATTTTGTGCAATTCCTCTTCAATTCCCGTTCCCTCGTAAATCGGTTCTTTATCAGGAGCAACTTCAGCAATGTACAGTCTCAAAAAGCCTCGACGGTCAGCAAGTCCCTCAGCCATCCTCAGCTCGTCAGTCTTAGTGATGGTAACCAAATCGCCTTCCTGATCCCTATACTTGATAAGCACACCTTTTAAACTCGGAAATCTCTCCACAACTATGTCTCTCACCAGACGAATATCACATTTTACCGGTAACTCCGCCCATCTTATATCCTCACCATGAACCAATTTCACCGATTTCATTATCACCTTTTCTTCCTTAACGCTTCGTTTCTCTTCTACAACCACCTTATCCTCAGCCTTCTTTTCCTCAACTTCATTCACATTCTTCTCCTCGGGTTCCTCCACACTCTTCCTGTCGAACTTGGTATGATGCTTCTTCTTCTTACCCTTCTCTTTCGCAATTTTCACAGAAACGGGCTCAACATGACTCGGTGGGGCAACAACTTCCTTGTCTTGAATCTGCAGCCCAGTCCTTTTGATTTCCTTCTTCAAATCATCAGCAATCTCCAAAGCAGTCGAGTTATTCGGTTCCATTCCCAACACATGATTGACATCTTTTAAAGCAAGGTCGAGCCTATTCAAGGCCTCGTAGCATCTCGCCCTCCTTAACAAAGCCTTGCTATACCTCGGATTTACTTGAAGTGCCAAATTGCATTCATTGACAGCTCTAGGGTACTCACCAATGCCCATTTGCATGTAACACGAAGCCATGTTCGTCCTCAAAGATGCAACATCGATATGGCTTAGGTGGCAGCAATTTGAGGGCCTTTTCGTACTTTAACATAGCGCCCTCGTGATCATGTCTCTGGTACAATTTGTGCCCCTCTTCCTTCAATTCATGAGACATGTTAATGAAGATGGCAGTGTCTTCATCAACCTTAGAGCTACGTTCGGAAGCTTTCGTCTGCTTCCCGTTTCCATTGTTCGATTTTGATCCTATTGACAATCTCTTCCTTATGGTAGGCTTTCCCATACTTATCTACTCTTAAAAATTAACCAGAATCAAATGTTCAATATCAAAAAACTCTGACTTTGCTCTTCTAAATGAACACCCACCTTAAATTACATTAAAACAGATTGAATCAATTCAAATAGAACTACAAAGATTGCATCAATAGAAACGATAAGATTATTCCGAAATCAATCTACCAAATCCGAAAATTAAAAATTAAAACTTTGATGCCTCAATAATATCAGACTAAAGCATATAAAAATATAAATTTAAAACGATAATCGAAACTAAAAAATTTCATACCTTGGAGAGCTAATGGTGAATCAAGATTAATCAGTGGTGATTATGCGCGAGCTCAGGACCGCCAAATATGAATCATAAAATATATGATAAGAAATGGAAATTAAAATTGAAAAAAAAAAAAAAGAATTGGAAAATTGATGCCTGTAAATAAGCTGGAGATGTAAAAAGGGCGTAGGAATGAATGCAAGCTTAACAGAAATCAAGAAAGGGATGTCTGTTTTTGGGGGGAGTAATTAAATCGCCGCTTATTAGGGTTTCTAATTTTCTATCTGTCCATTTTCATTTTCTTTTTTAAGAGCCAGCCAGCCGTCAACGGGTCCGCCTGCCTATTTCTTCAATGTCTCAATTTGGTTACTATATAAAAATGATAATTTATCATTTTAGGTGACTCAATTATTACATTCCTCATAATCATATTCTATTTGGTACTCACTTACCATTTATTACTCGTATTATTAAAATGAATGTTGTAACGCTCCTTTTATTAATTAATGATATTCCAAGCCGTGGAGAAGACGCGTTGATAAGAGGGTGGCGGTCGTTTTGACTTTTGATGCCCCACTGACAGCGCAACATCAACTTTCATAATTTGTTGTAAGAAATCGTTTGTCGTACAGCATATTCCAGATGGATTGTTCTTTAGGACAACTCAGGTTGAACTACATTGTGTCATTGTGTGTGTGTGTGTATTTTCCACGCTGAATAATGCATTTTTTGTATGTGTATTTTATCTTGTATGGTATGTGATTAAACTGTATAAACTGTCCATAGGTATTATAATCACAAAGTTTCGAGTGGGCTCCATAATCAATATAGCATGGAGTTTCACATCGTATATTTTACATTTCACCCTACACATGGCATCTATTTAGAAAGATGAACCTTATACATCCAAGGTCGAACTAGACATTTAAAAATTACTAATAGCATTAGTTGTCAGCCTATCAACGGATAACAAGTTGAAACTATTTGCATCATCTCCAAAGCGCGGGTGGGTTGTTCTGGCGGAACAATTGGCGACAGGCGGATCAGGATAACAATCGAGTAGCAGTCGAATAGGCATTTGAACAGTGCGGCAGCATGAGAGGAAGCTGAAAAAACCTGCCTCACTAGGTTGCGCGATCTCTCTTTCTCGTTTGTCTAAGACTCTTACAAACTCGTTTGAGCTTAAACTTCCATCTTGATTTGTATCGAAAACATGGAATATAATATCGAGGACATTGTTAGAGATAGAGACTCCACAGACCTGTACAGGATGGGGGAGAGATACATTAAGAAACTACCAAAAGAGACCATTGTGAAAAGTGAAAATGAAAGAATTAGAAACTTCAAAGTTAAGAGAAATTTAGAACTGGATAAAGAATTTGTCATTAGATATGCTGATAATCGGAACTCATAAACCAAAGCATGTGAAAAGGAAAGATTGGAATTCAAAGTTGAGAATTTAGAAGGGAAAGAAGCCAAGAAAACTGAAAGCATAAAAGCAAAGAACCAGAGTCGTACTTGGTGAGCAGCTCGTTGTAGATCTTTCTTCGTCAGCAGCCCATTTACTTCTCTAAAACCTATAAGTGCCAGAGAAAAGGGCTGCAACTTTTTCCGCAGCTCAGAAAAACTCTTAAACTCCTCAGGTGTAATGCGGATATTTTCAATATCTGGGTGCTTGTCTATGTCATCCACACGGTCAAGCAGCTTTTTCTCAGGTGTTTCAAATCTGCCGATGCAACCATGGAGAGGGCAAAATCCTTGGCAGATATGGTTCCTCGTAACTTGTAATCATAATGTCTGAACTCCAAGTTCACCATCTGTAACGTACCCATTCAAAACAATCAAATTATAATTAGTGCTGCAAGAGGGTAAGTGGTTGGCTCAATTAATTGGATTAGATTCTAACATGGACTTCCATAGTTCACTTTGTCACTTGATCATAATTATGATTTATGACAATAGTTAAGCAAGAAGTTCCTAAGCAATTTCAATTAAAGAAGAATCAGCAAAAAGATTTCTGATTTTCTAAATGGAGGAGATATACATACTTCATCATGCAGATCTCTCAAAAACTGGACGAACTTATCATACTGTAGTCGATTGTTGCCATCTCTTCCAAAGAAGTACTCCAACAAGCCTCCACTTTCTTCTGAACCACGCAACTTGTACCCTGCTCGGTGTCCATTGCGATGGACACTCCCTTGCCTAGTATGAGCTCGCATCAAAGACATCACTTTCTTAAACTCCTCTCCTTCTATTTCGCTGTTGTTTCCAGATAGGGTAACATTGATGATAATATTGAACAAAGGAAATTCTTATTTGTTCAAGAAAAATAGGTGCCAAAATTGGACCATGACGACACAGGTTTTGACAGGGAAGAAACACAAGCATATTTTTTTGAGTATTATATGCATGAAAAAATCAAACCAAGTGGGTATTGCAACCATGCACAGTAATAGTTGATATTAAATTTTGTTACCTACCCATTGCAGTCAAGGTCAAACATCTTAAAGGCCACTGAAAAGCTTGTTTCTGGAATACCGAGAAGTGTAACAAAAAATAGGTACCTGTTGAAGATTCATTAGGAAAAAATAGCTCAAGAAAACAAAATATAGAAGGAGGAATTACACAGAAAGAAATGACAAAACGAGACAAGACAAGACAGTCACACTTTTATAAACCAGGGAGAACTTACTCTTTGAAAGATATTAGGCCATCACTGTTCGTGTCAAAAAGCATAAAGAACTCTGATGGCTCACAGCGCAATTCACCAGGGCTCCTTTCCCCTTTAAGATATCCATCTCTAACAAGGTGAGATTCAGATGGAGGAAATACAGGAACTAGAGCTCGCATCAGATCAGCTGGAGTCATAAAAGATTCTCCATCGCCACGTACAGACGCAAAATACTCAAACACCTGCAACGAATCTGGTCAGTCCAAGTCCAATATTAAATTACGTAATCCACAAACATGAGTTACCAAGGTTCTATAGAAGATGACAAGGTTGTTTAAATTTAGATATTGGGGACATGTTTTTGTGATTCATCTTTGGTCTGAAAGATGTTTAGACATCTTTGGTCTAGCTAGTCTACAGGGATTTAACCAAGACCCATAATCCCCAGTAATTGGGAGCGTACTCTCAATATACCACATTGTCATTCTCTTGGGGGTGTTTGCTTATGGCCCCCCAACATTTTTATTTCAAATCCAATTCCTCGTTTGTCAAACTAGATTTTGGGGTAGAATTTCAATTCCTGTAAAATTCTCCTCCCTCCGTCCTATTTTTGATTATCCGGTTACTCTAGACACGGAGATTAAGAAAAAGTGCAAAATAATAGTATTAAATGGTGTAAAGTTCCTGGTTTGTATTAAATGGTGTAAAGTGAGTTTGGTGGAGAGAAATAATAGTATTACATAGTATTGAAAGTTGCTTTATTTCCTTTTTAGGAAATGACCAAACAAAATTAGGACGGCTATTTACGGAAAGTGGACAATCAAAATTAGGATAGAGGGAGTACCTTATAATACACCTATTTTACTTTTTTTCAAACACAATTTCCAATACTAAATCATCTATCTCCCACTTTCTAATTATTATCTACCCAATTCAACTCTCTCTCCTCCTTTTTTATATACTTTACAACACAATAAATTATTACACAACCACTCAATCAATTTTACACTACTTTTTACAATACAATAATCCCACTATTACCTACTTTTTCAAAATTATGCCCTATCAAATCCTACAAAATCTACAGTCTCAAACATTTTCAAAATCTAAATACACCGTTTACTATTCATCAAATACACCTACTGATTTCAAATCCCATCAAAACCATAAACAAACACCATAAACAACTAGCGATTTTCTTTTTGGTATACCATCAAAGCTGGGTAATACTTCCAACAATTTTAGTTATGCATGGGTAAAAACTAATCTATAGCATACAACTATAAGTGTTAAGGGTCAAATATTAATCTATTTGCTGGGGCAATCTCATTCTTATCCTGCATCAAAATCCATTATAGCTGCATGGCCTAGAGAAATTGTTATCCTGATCATCCAAAAAAAAGACTTACCACATACCTAGTCATTAACACAAGCATTTAGCATTACTCACCAAGTCACCATTCCTTTTTGTAAAAGTATTCACTTTCAACTTCATTGATGATTATATTATTTAAGGCTATATATCGGTTTGAAGTGCCTGTTTGATGATTGAAACAGAGTATGCAGCTATTTGTTTAACATTTAAAACAGAAAATGATATCTTCTGTTAATCAGAGCTCAACCTATTGTATGAAAGTTATACACTGCCAATATCACCTCAATAGTTGAGTTCCTGATTACATAAAACAGGACACAAGGAAAACACTTCTATTAACAAACCTATGACGGTTCCAAAAGGAGGATTATTGCAGAATGGATCCAATTAAAGCTCAGAACTTCTCAGCTTTACTTCGCTACTTAGTTAAATAAGAAATTAAAGCACTAAATATCACTACTGACATCCTTTCACAATCCAAAATTAGTTATTCAAGTGAATATGTATCATGTACACAAACAGATCAAACTCTATAACCAGTCAAATTCCAGAAAAATATTTAATTTAAAATAATTTTATAATCTAGAATGAAAAATTCAATTTTAATTTTAGAAGAAAATTTTAAATTAAATGAGCTGAACAAAAATACCTTCTCTGGAGGACTCCGCATCCTGATGCGTTTCTCGTAGTTAAAAAATATTCTCCTTCTATATGATTCTGCGCGACATCACAGATCGTCTAAAGTTAGTACTAATTTTATTTTATTTTTTTTTTAAAAAAAATCAATCTAAATCCTCTTGAGAAATTCCGCGCTCCTTTACCTCCAAATAGAAATTTAGATTCCTTAATTTGATTTTGCACGGAGGGTTGTGAAAGACCGTCGAGAGTGGTGGCTGGAACGGAACAGTCAGCGAAGGCTACATTTGGGGAATCAAAGGAAGACGAAGAAAAGGAGTATAGAGAAATAGCAAGGGTAGAGCTGGTAATTATTCCGCCCGAAATCCATCCGAGTAAATTCGTTGTTCGATTGTCTTTAGAAGTGCTCCGAAAGTGTGTAGATTCAGGAGGCGGAGGAGCGGCGGCGGAGAATCGGCGGAATTGGAGCAGTTGGATTGGAGAGAAGCGGCGAATCGATGGAGAGGATCGTCGGAGAGCTGACCAGGACGACACCGTTTTACCCAATTTGCTGCAATCAGGATTATGACTTTAAATTCAAGAGGAAAAGGGACTGAAAATTGCCGGAAAGAAACACGATTTTAGGTGGGGAACTCTAAGTCGCGTTTCCTAGTGTAGTGAGTCAAGATTCCAGATAAGTTTCAGTTGGTGGCTTGTAAAAACCTGTTGCCGTTATAGGTTGATTTAGCCATTAATTCTCAGATTGTGTAATTTGGATTCCTGACTTTGAAATGTAAGAATTTCAAATAAAATGAATCAAACTAATTAACATTAAAAGTAGATTCTAAATTCCATCAAATTCGCATATATTAGTTAAATTAAAATTGGTGCATCTTAAATTCTTATTAATTTAATATTGAAAAAAATTCTTATTAATTCAAAAAAGTATTCAAATTTTCTAATAAACTTATTTATAGTATAAAACTTATATCATTACATTTATAAATTAATATTACACTAATATCAATAGTATTTAATATTATGATCTTACTTTATAAGTGTAATGATATTATTTAATAAATATAGTAATATTAATTTGTAAATTCAATGGTCTTATATTATAAACAAAATTCACTTGATAATGATAAAATTGGATCCAATTTATCCTAAATAATTAGTGCCAGGTATTTCTCTAAATTTAAAGAGAATGATAGTTGCTCATTTTATCCTCTTAAACATGTTAAGTATCGTGATTTTATTGGTATGGAGTATGGACCACCGTTTTAATTATGAATTTGATTTCTTTTCTATTGAATGTCATAAAGTTTGACACTTTTAGTTCTTTCTACCCAAAAAGTGATTAAGGGTGTGTTTTGAAACACTTAAAACAACTTTTTTCGAATATTTCGTTTTCAAAGTTTCCCTAGTTTTTTTTGAAAATAAGTCTTTCGAAAGTTGTTTTTTAGCGAAAACAAAAAAAGCAAATTTCATCTTATTTTTGAAAGCTTCATCAAAATAAGTCTTAAAAAGCTTTTTTAAGTCTTCAAAATCATCTAAGTGTTCAAAACAACCTTAAATATTAGCTACAAGGATAGTGCTTACACCGTGAAAGATACGATCAAAAAGTCTATCATTTGCACAATTTGTTGTAGGGAGAGATAGAGATGAGAGAGTTGTAGTGTATTTAGTGTTTCTTAGAAGAATCATCATCATTCGTCACTGGCTTTAATTAGGCTTTATTAATCGCAATAATAAATTGATGCCTTGGAGTTTTCAACGCCCATTATCCGACTGCCATTTTTTGGCAGTTATTCATATAAAAGCATACAAAAAATTCAAACTAATGGAGACAATACTTATCTGTAAAATGGACTTATTACACATTGTTCATAATTTGTGTCCTAAGTTCATTGGTTCGTTTTAGATACTAGGATGGACTTTGTTTCGATCCTATACTGGAATTCGACGTATCCTATATTTCTCACAATTGTGAAAAAGATAAGCTTCGCGCGGTTTGGACGTCTCTGATTTATCCTCATCACTTCAAATAAATTATACGTATTTTTTGGTATTGTATTTTTTTTTTATCAGTAAAAGTTTTATTTTATTAAGGGCAAAAGAATATTTACAGAGATCTTACATATCTAGACAATTTATAGGATTTGAAAGTCATTCATCGAAAGAAAAGTCTTCTGAACCTAAAGATTTAGCAAAGAACCAGCTCCAAAATCTACCTTTAATCTCCTCAACTACCTTGTCGTATTTAAATTGTGTATTCTCAAATATCTTCTTATTCCTCCAGGACCATACCACCCAAACCACACAAACCCAAATACCGGTAGCAATCAAGTTACCTCGCTTACCCGGAAAGATACCCGAATGCATTTTATAGTGAGAGTGAACCTGATTGTGAAGAGGTATAGGGATGTCCAACCATTCGTAGCAGATTTTTCAGATTTTTGCAACGTCCGGACAGACGAGAAATAAATGCTTTGCTAACTCGGGGAAGAGGTTGCACAATGGACAGATTTGTGAAGTTCCAGTTTGTATGATGTTCCTTCGTGCTAGATTATCCAACGTTGGTAGCCTATTCCACAGTAATCTCCATGCCATTGATGCTGCTTTTGCTGGGACAATCTTTGTTCCATACAGATGTAAAATCGAAGCAAGTTAGACCGTGAGGAAGCGGGTCTGAATTTCCGTCTGTGATAAGCTCGTACGCCCTTTTTGTCTGAAAACAACCACTAGGATTTGCTCTCCATTTCCAGCGATCTTCAGTACCTTGTTTTGGATTGTACCTATCCAACAATAAAATGAGATTATCAAGTTGCACTTTTGCATACTAAAATAATTCTCTTCTCCAACTCCACTCCCACTTCCACACTCCCTCAACCCACTCCCCTCTCTCCCTCACCTTACTTTCTTTGTTGACACACACATTAAAGAGCCTAGGGAAATAGCTTTTTAATGATCTACACCCCGCCCACAAACTATACCAGAAATTCGACGACTCCCCATTCCCAACACACAGTTCTAAATTCTCCCAAAACCACTTACCCTTCGTACCCGACCCATTTTCCACCACACTCTTCCACCACCCAGACCACTTCTTCACCCTCTCATTACACAACGACCCGGACTCTCCCAACTCTAGATCCCCGTGTAAAGACTTAACCACCCTCACCCAGAAGCCCCTACCCTCGTGAAAGAAACGCCACAACCATTTTCCAAGTAAGGCCCTATTGAAAGCACCCACGTCCCTAACCCCAAGCCCTCCCAAAGATTTTGGTTTGCACATCGATTGCCATTTCAGCCAAGCAGTTTTAGAATTATTCTCACTCCCCCCCCCCAAAGGAAAGCACACTGTAAGGAAGTTAAGGTTTTGAGAACATTTTTCGGAGCCCGGTAAAAAGAGAGTTGGTATATAGGTATTGACGAGATAACCGATTTCAGCAGTGTAATTCGTCCCCCAAGGGAAATCTTCTTGTCATTCCATGATAATAGCTTCTTTCTGACCTTTTGGATAATACCATTCCATTCAACTTCCTTCTTGTGGTTTGATCCTACCGAGATGCCCAAATAGGTAAATGGGACCGAACTTGTCACACATCCCAACACCTAGGCCATTTCTGTCAACACGGCTGGATCAATCCAAGTACCCATAATGTTATTCTTGTTGTAGTTGATTTTTAGCCCTGAAAGTAGCTCGAAATTTTTCAATATGCACTTCAGCGCCCTTACATTATCAGTTGTGGCTTCCCCAATGAACACTGTGTCATCTACATACTGTAGATGAGATACTGGAATTTTGTCTGTACCCACTAAAGCTGGTTTAAATTGGTTCATTTCCATTGCCTTTGAAGTAAGAATGCTCAGCCCCTCTGCGACAATCAAACAGAGAAATGGTGATAAAGGGTAATCTTGTCTCAACCCCCTTTCCAGCTTGAATTCTCCGGACGAGGACCCGTTGACTAGCACTGATGCGTAAGCAGTCGATACACATTCTTTAATCCAATCTCTCCACTTCTTGCAAAAGTTGAAGTTACCTAGCATCATATCTAGAAAACTCCAGTCAACCGTATCATATGTCTTTTCGAAATCGACTTTGAGGAACACCCTTTTCACCTTCTTCTTTTTCGCCTCCTCAATTGCCTCATTAAGCACCACTACTCCGTCTAGTATGTGTCTGCCACCCAAAAAAGCACTTTGATTTATCGAAATGATTTCATCGAGGACTCTCCGCAGCCTTGTCATCAATACCTTAGATAAGATCTTTTAGATACACCCGATCAGAGATATAGGCCTAAACTCGTTGAGGGACTCTGCTCCATCCTTTTTAGGAATCAGTACAATGAAAGAGAAATTGACACCTCTTACCAGCTTACCATTGTTGTGAAATTCATCTAGCGTCTTGAGTATATCGTCTTTGACCACGTTCCAACATACCTTCAAGAATTTAAAATTAAATCCATCCTGCCCCAGGCTCTTCGATGAATCACAGCTTTTGATTGCCTCCAGAACCTCGGTTTCTGTGAACGACTCCGTCAACATTTGGTTGTCCGTTTATGAAATTTTCCTATCGAAAACTTCCGATGATAAGGCTGGCCTGGTATTTTGAGTATAGCGGTACTGCTTATGAAAGTGTTCCCAAACTCCCGTCTTGACTAAGTTGACATCTTCTGTCCAGGACCCATTAAGATTCAGGCCCGTCATCTCGTTCTTCTTTCTTCTGAAATTGATCGCTCTATGAAAGAAGCTAGAGTTCACAACCCCTTCATTAAGCCACTTTATCTTTGCTTTCTGGGCATAGAGACTGTTCCATTGATTGAGGCTTCGAAACATATTTGCAGTAGACTCCTTCCTTTTCACCACCTCGTCCACATCTAGCCCGAATGTGTCGTCAATCATATCTAGTTCATGGATCTCCTGTTTGAATTGCTCAACCTTATAATCAATGCAGCAAAAAATCTCTTTGTTCCAATTTCTCAATTCTTCTTTTAGGCTTTTCAATTTCTCCTTAACTCTGAACCCAAACCAACCATCAACTTCATATTTTTTCCAAGCGTCTTCCACAAATTTTTTGAACTCCGGATGTGAACACCAGGCGTTAATGAATCTAAACGGTTTCGGTCCCCAGTCCACCACTTTTGTTTCCAAAATGACCGGACAGTGGTCGAATACAGTCCGTTGCAATCCTCGAATAGATACATTTGGCCAGCACGTCATCCACCGGTTACACACAAGAATTCGATCAATACGACTTTTACAACTACCATCAGTCCTGTAGCAAGTGAATTTTCGCCCTCTCAAAGGTAAGTCTATTAAATTCGACTCCCTTATGAAATCGTCGAAAGCCTCAATATCTCTATGGTTGATAGTTTCACTTTGTCCCACCCTTTCATTTTCCCTCCTAATTGAATTGAAATCCCCTGCAAGAATGATGCAGCAACTGTTGTTCTACTGAACTACCGATTTAACTCGGTCCCATAACTCAATTTTTTCGACTGTATTGCAGGATGCATATATATTTAAGATGTAACATTCGACTCTCTCTATACCCCAGAATCCCCTGATAACTACCACCCCCTCCAACTCCCAACAGTTAACACAATCAAATCTATCTGAATCCCAAAGAGAGATAATACCTCCCGATCGCCAATTCGACGCCTTAGCTGCCCAACTAAAATTACTCGGCCCCATAAGCTTCTACATATAAATTGATCCACTTTCTCCAACTTTGATTCCTGAATGCAACAGAAATATGCTCTATGTAATTTAACAAGCTCACTTACCTCCTTAGTTTTTATCTTACTCCCTACTCCTCTAATGTTGTAGGAGATTAGCTTCATTGGGAACACACATTATTTGCACCTGTACCCGATTCTTCCATCTCAACCAGCCTTGATACCATCACTTCATCCGCTCCTCTAATTCCAATCTGTTTCCCAAAATTCCATGTGTTGATGGCCTCGTCTCTGATTTTTTGGGAAATCAAATCCTCTTCTTCGCAATCCTTCCCCGGTACTTCCTTCGGCTCTGAGACCTGACCATCCTCAATATTGCTCACAAATTTTGAAAAATCTTTTCTTTCCTTTTTTTCTCTTGGATTTTGTCTTTTCCTCTTAATTTTTTCTTTCCTCCGGCTCCTCTTGCGGTTTATGTATTCCCACCCGACTTTTCCTTTTCTGATTTGGAGTTTGGATCGATTGGTACGAATTGGGTCTTAGGTTGTATGGGTTGTGTTTGGGGAGCAGAAACGACTTGGGTCTTTTGAGATAACTGGTCATTTGGCACCGGGGATTTGGGAGGGATTTGCATGGGGCTAGGGGTGATTTCTGGTGGGGAGGGTGACGACCGATATTTGTTGGGAATGTCGATTTGCTCGGCTGACTTGGGAGAATCTGGATTTCCGCTATGCAGAAGGGATTTAGGGATCGGGTTTTGTAAGGGGAGAGGAGGTTGGGAATTGTTTGGATGGGTTATCGGTGTAGTTTGGGAAGGGGATATCGAGGTTGAATATGTGGGCGGGTCTGGTTTCGGACTTGGATTTGGTTCGGTTTCGATATTTGGTTCGGATAGGGAAAGCGGGTCGACTCCTGGTTCTGAATTTGGGTTTAGACCGTAGGAAATAGACGGCCCAACCGCACACCCCGTCTTGCCGCTTAACTCGATGATGGGCTCAGTAGGCCCATTAACTCCCTCAGGCCCCAATTTCTTTGGATTTATTAACTCCAGATTTACATTCGGCCCATCAAGGCCCTCTTGTCCATTTGCTAAACAGCTTAGTGTTGGGGAATAAGTTGCACAGATCTATTCGGGATGAATATTTAAATACAAATTTAATTCTTACAATTATTACTAGCATGAATTAATCCTATATTAATTCAAATAATAATCCAACAACAAATCATGCATATAATCAATTCACGTAAATCCTACGCATGCGGAAATTCTACGAGTTTACGTGAACATACCTCTTGGGCCGGCAATGGTCTTGTTGATTAGACACACCAAAAGAACTTCCCAAGTATTTCCTTAATCCTTGCTCGACTATCCGGTGGTAGGACACTTGCGAACAATTAACAAAAGGAAAATAAACTTTGTTGCACCACCTTTGTGGATTTACTAATTTTTCCAGCACATGGAATTGTACTTGGGAATGAAAGAATCATCCCCTATTTATAGAGTGGAGGTGGTCGAATTTTTAGGGCAAAAACAATGTTGAAAAATCTTTTCTTGATCTCCAAGAAATCTTGAATATATCCCCTATATTCTTTTTTCCACAATTATAATATTCCACAAAATCCCACCTACTCTTTGTTATGGATTAATTTCGAAAATTATAGGGCAAGAATCCAAGATTGGGATCTTCTTGAATTTATGAGATATTCTTGTATTTCAAGAAATACATATCTTCCATAATATCTTTTCAAGAAAAATCTTTCTTTCCCTTAATTATCAAAATTTTCGAAAATTTCCCTATGGATAACCAAGTGAGAGATTTCTTGAATTTAATGAGATCATCTTGTATTCCAAGAATACATATCTTCATTCCATAATAAAATTCAAAGAAAATATTTATCCCCTTTTTATCCATAAATTTCGAATTTCATGGAAAAATAAGGCAACAATATTTATTTTATTTTAAACATCTTTTTCAGTTATTGGACTATATGTTGGGCTACTTAGGGGGCCTTTAGGAGAATTAAGATTGGACCTTCCAATGAATCTTGAATTATCAATATTGAGCCACAATATTATTCAAGCCCATAAATATTAATTAATCCCACTACATAATTAATATTGAACTATCCATCTTAACCCATATTACAGTCAATATGGCTCCCGGTTATTATTTCTCGTGTTTAAGATTATCTAGCCCATTAATTAATTCAAGCCACTCTAATAGATTTCCATTAATTAATATCATTTGTCCTTGGTCAAGGAACGGTTCAACATCATTATCCATACCGGAAACTAGTTCCACTTGCAAGATTTGGTATGATAAAGCTTATGAACCTCCCAAGGGGAAAAATCGAACAAGCGTACTTGCACACGATTCTCCGTATTAAATCTTAGCAATCACATGTGACCAATAATATTGCCCAAGATAAAAAGTATTGAATCTCGTTGATTCTCTACCCATTATAAGTAAAAGCAATAGTTACCAACCACACGTGATCCTATTTGAGGAACGAAGATTAAGAAATAACGAACCACTGAGGTCTAATTCTTCCTTGTTCAGTTCTGAAGAATTTGTCCTCCTGTAGGTCTTATTCAGTGCATCAGTCGTGCACTAGTGTAATCTCTTGGTCAAGACAAGCCAATCCGAGCCTTACACTTCAACCTTTCACGATGGATTGTTCATTTCCATCTAGGTCGTGAATGGTGTACTTTTAGTTACAAGGGATTGTTAATTTAATATTATGTGATCTGGTATCACCAAATTAACTACAATGTAACACGTACTATTTAATGAACAGTTATGCAATAAATATATGTAACATTCGATGATATTTAAAGCATCAGTGATAAACAATTTATTTCAGTAAATAAGTCCGAAATTCAGTTTTGATTATACAAAGTAAAAACATAATTTCCAGTATAATCCCAACACCCAGATCGGTCCCCACGATTTTATTTAATGGGTCCACCTCTGATGCCTTGACACCTACGCCGCCACAATTATTGTGGGGCCCAATTGATGCACGTTGCATGGGAACACTGGCTGATTCAAATTGTTCCTCTGGAGATGAACCGGTTTCAGCAATTTTCGAGGTCTCCCGCATGATACCCGCCTCCTTTTTTAATGTGGTGTCCGCACCCCCACAAACGATTGTTGGGCTACTCCGACATATGCAACTTCCGTCTCCGGCACTATCTCCCTTTTTCGGCATATTTGCGTCGAAACAATTTTCATCCAAATTTTCATCCCCCCCAACATCTTGCCCAAGCACTGAATCTGTATAATGCCCTTCCTCATCCGACGAATCGTAATCTGATTCTTCCACAGCAGGGTTAAACGACCTATCAATAACTTTGCACTGGCAAGGCGCCTCCTCCATGACTCGGATAGTAAACGAGATTCCATCTATTTGTATCTGCATGAGGTTATCGATCTTCCTCATGATAGTTGTTGATAAAAGAACCCTAGCCTCATCCAATCGCATCTTCCGCTCCGAGAATTCATCTAATTTCATGAATAGCCCCAAGTTTGCGCAAGCCAAAGAAAAGAATTTTGTCGACCAAGTGTGTGGTGGGATCCCCAACCATCTAGTCCAGATTAAGCGATGTTGATTGACATTTGTTTCCTCCCACGGTTTTACCCAGTCGAACCTGAATCTGGTCCACTCGTCGAACCCATCAATCAAATCCTTAATTGACTCTTTTGCAGCCGATTGAATCAGTACTAAGTTACCGCCTAATGGTCTCATGTGCATTTTGCCCCTACATTCGCCCACAAGTTCGCCAATGTAATCATCCCAGGATATTCCCTTTTCAGATGGCTTGTAGCATTCTTTCAACCAGTTCTTTTCTGAATCAGAAGTCTGGTATTTTACTGCTGGAAGCCACTCCACATTTGCTCCATCCCCCTTCCTTAGTCCATTTACGATTTCCGCAAACGAGACATTTTCCTTTCTTTCCCCTAGATTAGCCGGAAAACTCCTCACCACCATAGTTTTTGGAGCTATCGGCTCTTGTTTCTGTAACTCCGATTTGCCAAATCTAGGGATAAAAGCCCTGAGCTTGTAGCTGCCTATCCATACATTGTTGAGTTCCTCAAGAATTTCCTTTTGGTCGTAGCTCCTAAGGAATCTTACGAAATCAAAAAGTTTGCTTTGTTTATCCTTCTTCTTTGGACAAAACACATCATAGACTTCACCGATTCGCTGGAAGGAGTGTCGTAGTTCCTCTATAGAACATTCCTCTGGGAATTTTTTGAACAAAAAACTATGTGATTTCTCTGCGACCTCCTCAAACACCAGGTTCCTTGGGTTTCTCCTTACAGGATTCCGATTTCGGTTATCCATGCCTTCTATCGATATACCATTTTCTCTACTCGTACCAGGTTGGCTGGGGTAAAACCTAGGTTTAGGGATAAATTTCTGTCTCACCGGATGACTCTCGAAACCAAGGTTGAAACGTGTTACCCTTTTCCCCTTTCTCACCTCCCTCCACTCTCCGCTCTCGCTCTCCATTGCGATGACTATGAGTTGCATAAAAAAGAAATTTTGGTATTGTATTTATTTGATCTTCGGTTTTAATTTTATATTTTGTGATGAATATGAAAATAATATTTTATATAAAGTGAGACTATCTATTAATCTCACGATATAATTGTACCATAACTAACTTGGATTATTAAATGAGCAAAGCAATTCGAGTGGATGCTCAGTGGACTCTAACAACCATAGTGTGGCATTGGTCAACTACTCACGATCGACTTATATTGAAATCAACTCCAACATCAAATATTTCATAGTTTCTATATTTTTAACACTAAAAAATAAAGAATCAAGTCTAAATTAATCATGCAAGACTTCGAATTATTATTTTGCTCACTCTAAATTTGATTATTGGTGGTACAAGCAGTAACTAGCTAGACAACATATTTATTTAGGATAAATATCACTTTTGTTCTGGAACTCGAACACAGTGATGAACAATTAGTTTGTTTTATGGGTAGGTCTCAAATGCACCAGGTGCACAGATTTAGAATCCGTGCACTCGCCCCTATCCTACCCAATTTATTTAAATTTGTGTTATATTTTTTTTTTTTTTTTTCGTTTCGGTTTTGTTTTAACTTTAATTTCAGTTTTAGATTTTTTTTTTAAATTTTTAAATACCCAACCCGATCCGAAATCCGGCCCGATTGGTTTATGGTTCACTCGGCCCAAATGGTTCATGATTCACCCGGTCCAAATGGTTCATATGTAATTTAGGGTTCACTATTTAGGGGTTAGGGTGTAGAGTCTTGAATTTGAATTGAATTAGTCTTTTATGAGACCCCATTCTTATTTTATTTTATCTTTTCTCGTTGTTAACTATTTGGTTTTATCAGTTGATTTTATTTTTTTTCCCTTTTGTAAAATGTTTAGCAAAAGTATGTTTTTATTTGTTCTGATTATTGAGAGAAATTAAATAAATAGATTATTCTCGATCCTTTCTACAAGTTTGGACTTTTAGATGAGACGGAATTCTCTCATGGTATTAAAGTCCAAACCAGATTGTGGGTTTGATTCCCATGAAAGCACTCATTCTCTCACAAATATCTTATTTTTTTTAAAAAAAAATCTATATCAAAAGTGCATTAAAATTAATCTTATATTGAAAAGGAAAAGATCCATCCTTGTGGGGGGTGGCTTACTGTAGGTCCATCCTGTTGCAGATAAGTGATAACCTCAATCTTATCCGACGGATAATATCAACTTGTTGATGCAAGTGTCTAGAGTGTTGAGTTAATTAATATAATCGGGTCTAATTTAAATTTTGCTATTTCAGTTATATTTGTATTTAATTTTACGTTTTAGAATGAGAAACCTCGATTAACTTTAAATTCAATATATTGCTATCGTATAATAGAATAAATTATAAGGGGTTTCTTTTAAAATATATAGTACTAAATTTTAACTCCGCGTATTATGTAGTTGAAAATAAAATTATATTTAATTCTTTTAAGAATCAATATATAATACAATTAAAAATATATTATATATTAATGATACATATAGTTTGTTGGGATATTTTAGTTTTGATGAATTATCTTTAACATTAAATAATAAATTGAGTAAAAGTTGAGAATTAGGGAATCTCCACGAAGATATCGAAGAATATGATCGAGATCGGGCAAAGAAGATGTAATATATTAGTACTTTTATCACAAAAGATTTATAAATAAAGTTGATATTATTTACACTAGGATATCTGTTGAAAGGCTAAGAAACCAACCTTAATATATTAGATATTAAATATTTGAAATAGAGTGATTTAGAAAGATGAAAATTGATCCTTAATTAATAATAGTAAGTTGTAATCCATTAAATGTAATTATACAATTTTAAAATCTCAACAAATAAAAATGATTCGTTGGAGGAATTTATCAATTTATCTGACATGTTTGATGAATTTGGTTAAAATAGTATGGATTTGAATGTGATTCTCTCCAACGGTAACATTCAAATCCACACTATAAATACAAGTTCTTCCTTCATTATCAAGTGTGGAAAAAATGAAATGAGAAGATAGCAACGATGCTACAGAGCCAAAGAGAGTTAAGCTTTCCCACCCTAGAACACAAGTCTATAGATATACAAATATATTCAAAGAGTGTTCTAGAACCCAACCTACAACCCACGACATGTATCTTAGTTTTTAGAGAGATTTTCCCAACCTTAGCATTGAGGCTAAATCATTGTAAGGGAAAATCTCACCATAGTTGGAGACAACACCAACAAAACCCCATGGTGATAGTGAGGTAGTTGTTAGGCAATCCCGAGTGAGGGTGATAAGTCCGTTGGAGTGTGAACTCGTTAAACATCTATAGGCAATCCCCAAAGGGTGATAAGTCCCGAGGCGAACCCGAGAGAGGGTTATAAGTCCAAAACCAAACCCAGTGTGAGCTCTATAAATATCTATAAGCAATCCCGGAGGTGATAAGTCCCGTTGAAGGAATTTCCCTAGAGAGGAGAGTGGATGTAGGGGACCGGTTGTCCTAACCACTATATATTCTTTGTGTTGATTTATTGCTTTATGTTCTTATATTTGTCATATGATTCGATTATAAGCAAAACACAACACATGAGCTTAAAACGCAAAAAATCAGAATCACCATTCCTTCACCCCTGTTTTTATATGCATTTCATGATTATTCCGCATTTCATGGGTTTTCCACCGGGCCTATCATAGTTTATAGTTAAATAATAAATAGTAAAGTTAATTATGTAATATATTAGTACTTTTATCACAAAAAATTATAAACAAAGTTGATATTATTTACACTAGGATATCAGTTGAAAGGCTAAGATCAACCTTAATATATTAGATATTAAATATTTGATATAGAATGATTTAGAAAGATGAAAATTGATCCTTAATTAATAATAGTAAGTTGTAATCCATTAAATGTAATTATACAATTTTAAAATCTCAACAAATAAAAGATCGTTGGAGTCTTTATCAATTTATCTGACATGTTTGATGAATTTGGTTAAAATTACAAATAATAGTGCAAAAGATATATACACATGACTCCTATTAAATACATAAAATCGCGTAATTCTCATGGTCCACTTCTTGACATTATAATATACTAGTTTAGTGCCCGCGTGTTATGCGGTTTTCAAATTAAAAATTCAAATATTTTTAATAATTAAAAATATAAATATATGCATAAATGCACTAAATATGAATTAATAATTATTTAAGGCGTATATTAGTAAATTTTCTTAAATCTTGAAATAAGATTATTCTGTCAAATATTATTTATTCATTTTAATATGAAGTTGAAACCTACCGATCAAAACAAAATAAATCGACTATTAAAAGATTAATAAATTAATTAATATGTAATAATAAAAGAAATTAAATGTGAATGAATTATAATACACAATACTTTTGCCACATGAATATGTTAAGATATACATAAGAGCAATTATAATATAAAATTATTTATTAAGAAATTAGCAATTGAATATAATTCACACTAAGATAAAATACATTTACAATTAAATGTTTTATTTATCTTAAAATAAGTCAAACAAAAATTATCGAAAGAAAGAGAAATGAATAATATTATATAGTTAAATATTCTTACATATTTTAAATACCTAAATAATTAGAAATTAATTATATACAAAAACTTTAAATTTCATAACACATAGGAACCAAATAGAAAAATGACATTGTACTCAAATTTCTCATTGAATGCCACATAAGTTAAATTAACATGGAGTTGACACAACATGAAAAAAAACTCTCTATTAATATATAGAGGGATAGGGGATTTTTCCACATAAAATATGTTAAGATATACATAAGAGCAATTATAAAATAAAATATTTATTAAGAAATTAATAATTGAATATAATTCACACTAAAATAAAATACATTTAGAATGAATATTTTATTTATCTTAAATTAAGTCAAACAAAAATTACCAAAACAAAAATAAATGAATAATATTAGAGTTAAATAAAACATAAAATAATAAATATGAATTACAAATTTTATAAAAATAACACATAAAAATGACACGTGTAATCAAATTTTTTATTGAATGACACATAGAAAAAAATTAACGTGGGTTAAATACACATCATGGAAAAAAAAAAATCCCTATTAATATATAGAGGGATATATATGTGATAAGAGATTGTTTAGGATATACAAAAATAGAATTCACATAGGATTTATTTTTAGTGACATGTAGGATTTATTTTTAATGACATGTACACCAAACTAACTCCTAGAATGACACATAGGATTAAATCAATGTAGAGTTGACACATCATCAAGAAAAACTCCCTATTAGTAATATAGAGGATTTATATTTTTGCGTCTTGTTATTTATTTTTATCGGAATGTTTTGTATATTTTTTTATATACAAGATAATTATGTATGATCACGTTTCAATTTTACATCATTCGTGATCTTTAAACGAAAGTGGTCAATGTGAATTTTGTGCATAATTCATAATTTATAGAAGGAGATTCATGCAATTAATGAATTAAAGAGAATTGTGTGTACATTTCATCAAACATAGTGTGTTTTTTTTTTATGCTTTTTATCCCAAATATTATTATCAATCTGTAATCGGGTATGGAATTGTCTAAATTATTCACTAATAATTTAAACTAAAACAAATATATTTATGAAATGTTTACGAGATTTAAGATGGTTTGCACTTATATCTTTCAAAAAAAAAGGATGGTTGCACTTACGTGCACGAAAGTGGTACGTTTATTGTTTTAAAAAATCAATGATAACTTATTTTTCAAATTAGTCATGAAAAATGAAAATGGTACCAAAATCAAACAAGTATTGAGTTGGTTTGGACTTGGGATGGATAATTTGAGTACATTTTTGGCCTTATATTGCATCCAAAGGCCGGAGAAGTCCCCCGTAATTAGAATGGACCAAAATTTCAAACTCTTCCAACCGATATTAGTTTAACCAAAAACACGTCAATAATTTATTTATTTTTTGTTTAGAAAGAACAAAAAATAAATACTTTAACCTTCAAGTGGTTTCCATTAATTTCTATATTAAGAAATGATTTAAATTTATTTTAATTTTTTAAAAAAGTAAGCACCATTAAAATTAATGTTGCATTTTATAAGTTATAAAAATTAATAGCCACTATTTTCGAATCTTAGATCAAACTTGACATAGAATACGAAATTCTTATAAATTATAAGCATAACAAAATATGATCTGACGCACATTGTTTTCAAATATCTCAATGATAAATTGTTTTAAAATTAGTGACGAAAAAAAATGGTACTACTATTTTTTTTTTTTTCGAAAGCCAAACAAAATGGTACTTAAATAAATAAAACAAGTATAGTGTTGGTTACACTTTTGGCCTTATATTTCATCCAAAGGTTGGAGAAGTCCCCCGTAGTTTCAATCTTTTCCAACCGATAATTATCTAACTAAAAATAAAATAAAAATAAATTTAAGCTCATAAGTAACCTAGGTCAATAGTAGCCATTTTTTTCGAACCTTAATTCAACTTGACATGGTACACGTGGCACCCGGGCCACATTTCCTGAAAAATTCGTTGCTCCAAACGACTCTTTCTGCCGTCGTTTACAACTTTTTATTTTAATCAGTTTCCAGCCGTCAGATCATATTCCCCCACATCATCTTGGGACCCCACAGCCAGACCAAACTTTACCCAACCTTGCCCTCCCTTTTCCATCTACTACCCCTGAACATCGCCTTATTTTCAATATATGCCATTCCCCTAAAGCCCCTCCCCTGCTATAAATCAACCCTTTGACACCAGCTATGTTTGCCAAACTGAAGAGCCTCACGGCACTTTGAAAAAATCCGCTAAATAAATCCTCTTTCCCTCTCTTTTTAGTCCCAAATAGATCCAATTTCGCGATGCCTACATCTTCTAGAAGATCGAGCGGGCCGGTTGTACCGATCGGGTCGCCTTTCCACAGATCCGGATCCTGCCGCAATTCCTCGATGATGACGTCAGGTGCGTCGCCTTCCTCATTCGCTTCTTCCACCAGCTACTACTCCTCGTCTCCGTCCACTGGTCTCTTCAACCAACGCCGTTCCGCGTCCCCCACGCGCGTCAATTTGCACGGTGTCTCACCGCCGCCGCCGACGCCGTCCGTTCGATTCGCGATCGACAGATCCATATCCCCTAGGCGCTCAATCGCGGCGGCGCCGCGCAGTCAGGTCGTTCAGCCGCGGAGGGGAAACATCCAGAAGAGGACGTGCCTCTGCTCGCCTACGTCGCATCCTGGATCGTTCCGGTGCGCGATGCACAAAAACAGCTTCGCGGGCGGCGCGTCGAATCACTCGATGCCGTACTCGCCCAATCGATTGAACATGAGGAGATCCGCGATGACGAATTCTCTGGTGCGGATCGGCACGGTTGAAGGGGATCTGATGAAGCGAGCTTTGGCGTCTTTGATCCGTCCGTCGTCGCATCAGCAGCGCCGTCGAGGCGACTACCAGCCGCGCCCGAGCCGTCTCTCCGTCATGTCAAAATCCGATGATCTCTGATGGAAATTCTCGCAAGTTGCAGGTTTGGTTAATTGATATTGTTAAGAATTGTCTGTTGTGCGGTGAAAGTGGTCCGATCTGTGAAGACGGTGAGGTGAAATGCCCGGCGGCTTTTTGTACCCGGCGAGTGGTAACACACCAGAGCAATTTTGGGAAAGGGGAAGCCGATGTTTCTCTCCGTTGTATATATGTTTTCAAAATGAAGCACATATTGGACATTTAAAAAACAAACAGCATTCATCATCCAAATACAAGCGAATCTAACTAATTTAACTTGGCTATTCAATCGATCGAGTTTCAGAGAATTATAATTCAATCTAAAAACTGAATGGGATTAAAGCGTTGGGTGTTGTTTCAGTTCGTTATATCAATTCATTGATTCGATCCATTCTCCTTGCAGCGTTGCGTGTTGTGTGTCGTTATGAATCGTCCAATTATCCGTTCATTTGTCCGTTGGCATCATTATTTCCGTCTTCTCTGGTGAGGTAATTTCCGTTTGTTTTTTTTCCTTTAATTATTTATTTATTCATTTTTTTTATTATTACTGTATTATTTTTGTTTGAAATGACCATCACCCGTCGTTTTAACCTCTATGTCAAGATGTGCAGTATGCGTGAAGGGATGGTAGCATTGTCTCAAATTTCGCAATTTCAGAGCGTTGAAGTTAGCACCTTTGGACTTAAATTTTAAAATATTCTTCCCTCGATTCAGTAGCTGGGATGGGAGCTCCAGAATTACCAGTATTAAATTTACCGGACCCACATAATGACATAACAGGAAAATATAAAATAATTTAATTATATAATTTTAAATAAATAATTCTAAGATGTTTAAATTAATTAGCTGGGGATTTGATAGGGAAAATGGATGCCAGGCTGTGGAGGTGGGCCATAATGGAGGCCCAAATTTGAAACAATGGGACAGCAATGGGACAACACCAGAAAGTAATGTTGATGGATTTATCATATTCGGGTATAATTTTAAGAGGTGGACCAAAACTATTGTAAATAGGGGATATGGTCATTGGTTGATTGGAGCATGGAGCAAGTTATCTCTTATCCACATTTACCAAAATGCCCACCTCCTGAAAAATAGTACTGGTTTTTTCCATATTGATAATATGGTTAAATGTGTGATACGTTACATAATAATATATTAATGCAAGTGTAACATATAAAAATTTGTATAAAAGAGCTGGAGCAGCCTTATAATTGATAATTTAATATTTGTCGAGCAACAAAATAATTGAATCAAATAAAGGGCGCCACTTTTTTTTCCCAAAAACAAATAAGTAAATAAAGAGCGCCACTAGGCCCACTACTATGAAAATGTGAAACAAATAGAGAGAGAAAGCGTACATATATGTGATGTGGGGTTGAGATCTTTTTTTGACGGAATGTGGGGCTGAGATTTTCGAGTAAAGTGTATACATATGATTTTCGAGTAAAGTGTAATCATAACCTACACCTAACCTAAGCCATGTACCATAAATCTATTTATTACTTCCTCATTTCCAAATTTAATGATGTACTTATTGTATGCAAAGAGTTTAATCATAGAGTTATTTATTAGTAAAAATTAGTTTTTTTTGGATGGGTAAATGATAAAGTAATGACATAATGTAAATAAAAATGAAAAAACTTAAGTTACCCACTAGGTAGATGATCCGCCTAGTCAGCTAATTAATTTATTTAAAATGTTTAATTAGTGCACGGAATTTCATTTGAAGTAAATATGAAAATAGATAATCTAATAAATAAAGAAAGTAATGTTTTATGGCATCAAACCATCATTTATTACCGCAGTTCCATAATTATACTTCTATTTTTTTTTTACTTTATATGACTAATATACATATCAATATTAATATCTTTAAACTTTCTAAAGAAAAGTTAATTCTTTGACATATGATGTAAAAAAATCACGTGTACATATTTTAACTAAAAATAAGTTCATAATTTGAGGGAATTACTTTGAATTGTTTGATCTAATGTTCTATTCTATAAACCCATAAAAACGATTTAATATTTTTTTATTAAAAAAAATAGCTCGTTTGTAAAGAGGTTGTCGTGATATAAATAGTGCACCATGTAACTTTTATTCTACTTCCTCATATTTTTTTAATATATAAAACCAAAAGACCTTAACCCAAAAAATTAGATAGTGCTCAACAAAAAAATCCAAAATAAATGTGAGGTGGCTTATTTCGGCTTTTTTTAAGTATACAAAGAAGTTAAGTAATCAAAAACAAATGACTTTAAATTAGTTGATTCCTAGAATATCCTAAAAATGACAAAAACTCAAATTACGTTGATTCTTAAGGTAATTAATCTTTAAAAAAAAATCTTGAGATAAACTCTCATTTTTCATTAATCAATTCTACTCCTTTTTACAATAATAAGAACATCTATTTATAATACTAAATTAACTTAGGGAATAAGAAACGTAAATAAATCATAAATATTGTAATATCAAATCAAATTCTAAACATAAATAAATAATCTAATTATATCATAAATATAATCATAAATATTTTTTCAATTTTCTTTTTCCATATCTCCATCATTTTATACATACTAATATTCTTAAAATGAATGAAATGTATTCTTATCATCTTTATTTCAATGATTTTTAAAAATAATACTTCATGTTCATAAAATAATACTAGTACATATACATAGTTTTTTTTGGATTGACAAAAGTTAGTTGTTAAAAGTAGTTAAAACATCAAGATCCAAATCTTTTTCGAAATTCACCAATGCCACCTTATAACTCTCAAACTCCAATTATTTATTGAAATCGAACACAGGTCTTTGACTTGTCAATTGATATTTTAGCCTTTCAGATCGTGGTTGATTTAAATATACGTAAGAATAACAATATATTATAAAACAAAAAAAAAAATAAAAATTAAATTGAATTGTATTCACATGAGCTCGTCAACTTTGCCTATAGACATTCATGCATTATATAAAAAAATGCTTTTAAAATTGATATACTTTATAAGTTGAATAGTAAATGATCATTTATATATTTAAAGACTAATTTCAAGTAATTCGCTTTTAAAAAACTAAACAGTAAAATAAAAAAAATATTAATCTATAAGTTAATTTTTAAACTAAGTAATAAAATAAATTAATTATAGTTCTAATAATATATATAAACGTCATTAATTTAAATACAAAAGACCATCATTTGCGTTTAAAATAAGACTACACTATAATGCTTAAAAATTTAGTGGGTAAGTTTTAAGAAAATTGATTAAAAAGTCAGGAATGCTAAATAATTTTAGAAATGGAGGAGATAATTATAAAACAAAATATTAATTGCATTTGGAATAGGGGGAGTGTTTCAAGGAAGAATTAAGTAAACGGTAATAAAGTAGGTGTAGAAAAATAATATTGTAATTAATGTTTCTTTTCATTTTAATTTCTAATTATTTTTATTGGGTTGGTAAACTACCCGGTGGTAGATGTAGCATTCTCCTAAATAAAAGGAAATAAAGTTGACTTTAGTATGAGAAAAATAATGACATTGTGTCTAATTTTTTAGATGTTTTGGGATAAAATTTAAAATAATGTAGTTGCTTTATTTCTTTTTTAGGAAATGTGCCAACGAATTCGGAATTGATTTTTTTGACAAATGTGTCATTAAATTCAGGACAGACGGAGTAGTTTATATGTGGATTTTTCACGTCTAAACTTCAACAATTCAGTTTAAAATATATTAGACACTAGAATGTAGCCCCGCGTACTACGCGGTATGAGATAAGATTATTATATTATTATTTTTAAATTAAATATTTTAAAAATATTAATTTAATTATTTTAATTAGACTCTAATTATGTTTTCAAATTTTAATATGTTATAAATGTCAATGTGCAAGTTCTATGATTCGAAGATGATAAATTATCAAGTATTATAATTTTAAAAAGGGTATTATAATGATCGTATTAATGATACATGTGGTGGTAGTGATTTTATGCAAGCCTAATATTGTATATCGTCGAGTATTGTTGTTTTAACTTTTAAGAATAATATTAAAATAATTATGTTTGAGTTTCTATATTTTGAGGTATGCATATTTTGGATGTGCGAGAATGTTGCTAACTTATTCCATATATTATTGATTGACATATTATAAATTTATAATTTATACTATCTTTTTAAAAATATTAATTATTATTTAATTGTGGAAGGTTTTTTTTTTTTTTAAAGTTGATGTGATATAATGAATTTTATAAATTTATATATATTATATATTACACACTTATTTCAACTGTACATCTTTCAAATTGAGATTTTAAATTACATAAAATATTTGTGTAACGTATAAGCATTATATATCGGCCCCAAATATTTTCAAAATATATATTTATCTATATAAATATATATCACTAAAATAATATATAAAATATTTTAATTTATTCAAATTTATATGAATTCATATTTAATTATCTTCAGTCAGCCAAATATCCCATATATCAGTACCATTTACGTGTGAAAGTGAAACAATTTAATTTGATATTTGATATTTTCTTTTTCAAAAATTGTATTTTAATTCATCTTTATTAAATCTTTCAAAATCAAACATCTTGTATAGAATACAAATATAAAAAAATATCATATAATATATCTTAAATAAAATGGATCAACAATTTTAGTAAGTATTACATGTAAAAGAAACCATTAAACTAATAAAAATTGTGTAACAATCAAATAAATCAACATAAATTATAAAATTGATATACATTGAAGATTAGCTCACCTACAAAAGAAACTATTAAATCAATACAAATTGTGTAGCGTCAAATAAATCAACATCGACTTAAAGATTGATATACGATGAATAATATCTCACATAATCATTAGATGTCAAATAAGAACCTGCAAAACTAAGAGCCCGTTTGGTTAATCTTATTTTCAGCATCTTATAAATTGCTTCAAGAGCTTATAATATTTTTAAGTAGCTTTTAAGCTCATTGGAAAAGAGTAACACTCCTGTGTGCATAACAATGATAGTTTTTGTGCATGACAATGATAGTTTTTATGTATAACAATGATAATTTTTATACATAACAGTGATATTAAAAGATTGAGTTCACGAACTCGGATTCATCCAAGTTTTTGTCATTGGAAAAATAAGTTGAGGATATGACTTTTTTTTTTTGGGTAGCTTATAAGCACTAAATAACTTATTCTAACATCTTATAAGACGTTATTAGTCTTTTATTGTCAAATAAATTTAAGGAGCTTAACTTATTCTAACATTTTATAAGATGCTATTAGTCTTTTTTTTGCCAAATAAATTTAAGGAGCTTATAAGTTCATAAACATCTTATAGTAGCTTATAAGCTCTGATAAACAAGCCTTAAAATCTTCAAAGCAACACAAAAATTAAGTATTTTGTATGAAATACAGATATCAAGAAAGCCATAAATAAAAATTATGCAAAATAAAAAAACGAACAACAAAAGTATGATAAAATATCATGTGAATAAGAAAAAGAAAGAGACTCAAGAAAGGGTAGGACAAAATTTGAGGATTGTAAAATAAAAAGTAGACAAAATAAAATAATGAAATAGTGTCTATAAAATTAAAATAAAAAACCTGTAAAAAAAAATTGAATATCAAAAGAAAAAAAAATCCTGCAAAAAAAAAAAAAAAAATCGACATTAGAAGTATAAAAATTATCTTGTGAAATATATGTAAGATTTTTGTAATATGAATGAATGGAATGCTAATTGTAATATACTTGTTTAAGAGAAATTGCGTGAGGCCCATTCTGAAGCCTTTCTTATCATATATAATTATAAAAAAAAATAAAAGATTGTATGATATATGGTAGGTATCTTTAAAAAAAAAATCTATAACCTATAAGGTTGGGGTTTCTGAAGCCTTTTTTATCAAATTAAAAAAAAAAAGAGAAAAAAGATAAGATATATTGTATCTTTTTTTTTAAAAAAAAAAAAATCTATAATATAACCTATAAAGTTGGGGTTAAATATTTTAGATGTACGGTTGAGATTAAATTTAAGATTAAAGTTATTGAGATTAGAGAGATTTTGAAATAGAGTGATTTGATTTTGCCTAAAAGTTTGACTATATTTATATAGTAGAGATTTCTCAGAATTGGCCCATCAGATGTATATGGGCCTGACTTTGTCATATTTGTTCAACATAACAGCACTATTTGGACATTAATTGTGAAATGGCCAATAAGATGTTGGGGCCTGACTCGTTCAAATTGGGCCCAACTAGTATTAAATAACATCTAACCAATCGAAAATTTTTTAGGGCGTGTTTTAAAGCAATTGGCCCATCAGATGTATATGGGCCTTATTTTCAAATTTTTCAACATAACATCACTTTTTGAAAATAAGTGTTTTAAGTTAGCTTTTTTTTCAAATGGCCCCTTATAATTAAAAAAAACAATCACAAGACAAAACATATAGCTAGAATATAGGATCCTAAGTCCTAACCTCACTGTAGGAACAAATTTCACTCTGATAAATAAAATATGTTATGTGCTAGCAGAGGCAGAGTGTTTACAAACAGCAACAAGTATCTACAACAGAGTTGTGTACAAATACAACACAAATGTATCATGTATGTATGCCTCTCTCTCAATCTAAGTATGCTTATCTACACCGCCTCCCGGCGTATGCTCTTTGGTGTACACACGGTGCCGTCTCTCTCTTCCGTATATCACCCAAAACACGAGAGACAGCATCACTGCAAGAGCCACCATAACCAGCCCCACGTATATCCACTCGCTGTACTTCCTTAGCCCCGGACAGTGTCTCGTCTCTATCTCCGAGAATGTCTTTCTCACGAAGCTACAATCTTCGAGTTCTACAAGGAACGGGCCGTATGTATACAACCCGTAGCTCACATTTACAGCAGCAGCTATCCGGCTAAACATGCTTGGAGTCAGGCGGCCTGTAGTCACGCATATCCCGTTTCCTGATACTTGACACACGTACCCATTCCACACCTGCATTATTTCTAAAACTTGAATAACAGTAACATAATCATCCTAAAAAGTATCAAGTGTTTTCACTGAACAATATTAGTTGTGGACCAGTTGACTTATTATGTGTACCTGTGTTGCATTGTCAAGATGCACTTCACCGGGTGCACAAGCACGATCAGTGAGGTCTGGATTGAAAGGATTGCAGAGGTTTGGGACAAGTGGACCGGATTGATTGTAGTACAACGGGACAAAACTGGGGAAATTGTTGTTGGAGATATTAGTGATGACCGTGTTCATTAAAGTAGATAGTTGGGATGTTACTTCCTTGCTTCTGGTCAACGTTTCTTGGGCTGTGGCGTTGTCCACACAAGGAAGTATATCATCGAGGGCAGTATGGGCAGTAGGATGTTGGATCCATTGATTCATTGCCACACAAGTATCTCCTGTCACACTAACAAGAGACTAGGATTAGTTCGTATTAAAAATTTGCAGCTCGAGGTTTGACAGAATCTTAAACCAATACATACTTGTGGAGAAGAAGGAAAATGCCGCACAGTATGAACGTTCCAGTTATGAGAATCCATCCAGTAATCACCAAGCTGCAATACGCGAGGAAATGTCAAATTACACGTTTTTGTGTCAGTTGGAGGGTAAATGAGTTGCGAGAGAAAAGCCAATGGAACTCACAGGTAGACAATAAACTGCATGCCAAAGAGTGAAAACACTGAAACAATAAAACCCAACATAAGGTAGGTAGACAAATAAAAGGTTGAGCCCGTAAATGGAAAGATAAATAGAAAGATAAATAGAAGCCAAATGCCAAGAAATAGAGAGTTTTCCTTCAAGAGATCAGAATTGGCATACCGAATCCAAGAAATGTTAGAAGAAGCATAACAGCGGATAGTATGATAAGAGCCAATCTCCTGCAAAAAAAAAAAACCATTTACTACTTTATAGTAAAATCGGGATTAAGAAAGGACGAGTAATCTGATCGGGGATGGGGATAACTTACACAGAGTCAATTACGTCCTTGATCTTTCTTGAATTATCCTCCGTTTTAGTGGAAAGGGTATCAGCCGAAGAGTTAATCTTGGTTTGGATTCGATCAATGTCCCCCATGACATTAGAAGGCAGAATCACTTGATCCACGTTAATTTGCTTGGCCGCAGAAAGATATCCAGATACATTCCTAAGACTCTCCGACGTTGTATCTGCTTGAAGAACAACGTACTCTAAAGTGTTTATAGTACTAGTATGAAACTTCCCTTGCCCAGTATACAAGATAACACAACCAACACTGAAAATTCACCACCACAAATTAGTTTCTCTTTTTACCACAAATGCAAATAAGAGAGAGAGATACAGAGAGGAGATGGTACATTGCAGCAATTGTGAAGAAAGTGAGTAAAATGAGAGAGAGAGCATATGCAACTCGAGAATAGCCATAAGGTTCTCTCCGGCAGCAGCAATAGCAGAGACATATAAGTGTCAGGCTTAGACCGAAGATCAGAAACCAAATCGCCCCGATAATGAAAAACGGAGCAGCAGTGAATGCCACAGACTGTATAATCCAACATGAATTTGATATATGAGAGGAATTCTTGATTCATCCATTAATACTATAGCAACTACTACTACAATAAATAAATATGAGACAAATTCTTGATGCATCCTACAATAGCTAACATGAGGAGCATCATATTCTTATCAAAATCCAATTTACCAAATACTAGCATAAACAGTTCTAATTTACAAATTATACCAGAAAAGCTTAAAATATGAAATCTACTCTACCTAGGGAAACGAGTAGACTAAACTTACACAAAGTCAAAAAAATAGTACGATTAGTTCATTCATTCATGAATATCAGCATTTATAACAAAAAGTTGAAGGCTTACACCCCAGTAATGGCGATTGCTTATGTTCCACCCTCCTCTGTACTTTTTAAAATCATCAAGAGGGTCTTTCCTGGTGGTTCTCTTTGCAGCTAAAACTAGAGTTGTGTTTACTTGTTCATCACTTGAATTTTCAGCAAGAAATCTTTCTATTCTGCCCCAAGATGTAAACGCCTCTCCCTTCTCCTTACCGTACGCCCCTGCGAACAATTCCAGTGAAAAAAAAATGGCAGAAATTGATGAAAATCATAAAAATAATTTAATTAAAAAAACAATTAGAAAGAGAAAAAAAAAAGGATTTAATTACCAGATGTTTGGTAGGTATTGGGGAAAAGGGTATTCTCCAGAAATGCAGATGAAGAGGGTATCGAATAAACGAGCAGAAATGCTGCAATTAAGGAGAAAAGCAGAGACTTGAAACGTAACATCATTTCTTGAAATGGGTTTTAATGGCTTCTGATTTCTTGAAACTGAAATGGCGAGACTATTAATCCCTGCACAATGAAGCAGATATTTGCAGAAGTTTGCAGTTTTCAAGCGACAGAGAGAACATATGATTCGTGGCAGTTTATAATTAAATTAAAAGGGCTTCACTCTTTTTGTTTTGGCCTTTTAATTCCACCTTTTATTTCTCTATTAGGAAAGGAATGCAGCTAAAACTTTGGTGTCTATGGAGTAGTATTTATTAGCCATTGCCAATTTTATTTGAGTATGCCTCCGTTGTATCCCGTGAACCCGATTCGCATTAACAATTTTTTTTCTAATATTATAGTTATATATAAATATTAAAGGCATATTTGTATAAGATTTGATATTTGAAACGATGAGGCGGATAAGTTGAACGTTAATGACTTTTTAACACTTTTTAAGAAAAAAGTGGATGTAATTATTTCTTTTTTAAGTTGTATTCCGTAAATCCCAAAAAAAATTTGTCTAATTTTATTTTTGGGATGTCCCACAAAAATTTGCACACTCAAATAAAGATATTTTTTACTAAATTTCATCCTTATAATATTTATATATTTACAAATGTCATTCTTTTTTTTTTAAATCAATATTAAAATAAAAATTTCAATCTATTTAATTTATTTACTTTATACATATAAATTCTAAAAAAAAATAAAATCAACAAATATGAATTATACATTTTTAAATAATATTTATGTCATAAAGTTGGGGGTAAAAAAATTTTTTGGAATTTAATAAAATATTATATATACTTCATCTGTCCACCAAAATTATTCTTAATGTTGAGGGCGCAAGTATTAAAAAAGTTAGATAAAGGAAGGATATTATGAGATATTATAAGGTCTATTTATAAATAAAATGATTGTTTGTGAATAAAATACAATAACATTTGAAGTAATTAAGCGATGGTTTTGAGGATAAATATAAAGTGACATTTTCCATAAAATGAATGTTTTAAAAATTTAATGAATATTATTTTATATATTATTGTATTTATTTTTTTAAACAAATTAATAATAATATATATAAATTTTAAATTAGATAATACATAATTGTATATACATAATAATGACATTTGAAGTAAAAATATTCACATGAACTCGTGATTATATAAGTTTCTATCATTTTATATTTAAATAGAAAAAAAATACTTCAACTCTATTTCATTTTATACATAACAATGATACTTGAAGTAAAAATATTAAAAGGTAAAACAACGTAATACAAAGTAAATATTTGGTAAAACTCGTTTATAGTATAAAATTAATACACTTACATTTTATAAACTAACTAGTACAGTCCTCGTGTGTCACGTGGAATTTTAAAAAAAATTAATATTAATACTTTATTATATTATACTCCCTAGTCCCTCCTTCCCGATATAAATTTTCCTTTATTTTGGGTGTTTACTTAAGAAATAATAATAGAATAATAAAAAAAACCGAATAAAATTTTTTTATTGGAAGAGTATGTAGGGTAATATTATAGAAATAAAAATATTTTTTAGTATTTTTTGAAAAATTAGAATAAAAATTATAGGTAGTAAAGTTATTTTTTTCCATTTATAAAAATGAGAACTTTTGTAAGAATTGATAGAAAACGAAAATGAAAAACTTATAGTGGGACGAGGGACTACATAATTGAAAAATTATATATATCACAAAATATGAACATTGTTGTAATATATTTAGATAAAAAAAAAGTAAAATTAAACTAAGAATTAAAAAAAATCATAAAAAATTATTTAATTTCTTGTTTTATTTTAAATTAATCTATAGTAAATTTAGAAAATCATATGTATACACAAAGACATATAAAAACTCATATAATAATTGCTTGTATATATGATTAACTAACTAAATAATATAATCGTCCTATAAAATATTAGAGATAGTGATTTTTCAAAATATTATAATATTTATTTCCTTTATTTGGTCCTTTATTGTTTTCTTCAAATTATGTAGTTTCTTACTGCATTTATGAGCTCCAGTTTGTTGCGCTTATAATATATTATTGGAAATAATCAATGGACTTTGAAGATTTAGTTGAATTATTATGAACTAATAAGTAGAGTTTTGACAAAGGCCATTTTTTGAAGTGCAGGTTTCTGACAAAGACCTCATCACATATATTCAACTCAAATAATGACAGTGGAGATGAAATTATAAATTAGAATAGATTTTAAATCCTCACAATTATCTTCTTGTAATTAAACCTTTTATTTAGTTGAGTCAAACTATCAATTAGGTCAAAGAAATGTATTTGAAAATCTTATAACCACCACGTGGCTAGCGGTGTAAGTCAGTTATTTGATTTCTTACCTAATATTCTCTCCATATTTATAGTTTTTGAGTAACACTTGGGTTTTTATATATATATATATAATTCTACAAAAATAATCTTAACGAGGGTCAACCTAACATTGTGAAATATGAAATATGTTAATTTGAATCAATCAAATTATATGACATAGACTAGTATAGTCCCTCATAAATATAACGTTACTCTCTCTATCTCTGCCACATGCCTCATATTAATCCTTCTAACAAATAAATAAATACAAACCCATCTAAAATTAAAAACTTTGTCATCAAATTAAATTAATCTTCGACTTACTCATTCAAATATATAAAAAACACGCGTATACTACTGCAAACCAAGCAATTAACAAATAAATAAATTATTTATTTAACAAAAAAAGGAGTATGAATTCTGACCCACCAACATAAAAATAATATACATTCTTTTATACACTTTACACTATTACTTGTGCTCTCCTGTCTCATTCTTCTTTTCCCCCATTTTTCCTCTATATAAATGCACTCATATCAAGTTATGATGTGTGCATAAAAAAATTCACTAGCAATAATTCTAAATGATTCGAGTTGAATATTGAATTTAGAATTTATGTACAAATTTGTTTGTAATTTATTATCGACTCGAATTCTAACTCTGCTCGAATTGTTTTTAATTATTTTACAATATTGTTTTTTCAGTATTATCTTCGTGTAAATATTACCTTTTATTTGATATGTCTATATGACATAACTAAGACAAATTATTCAAAAATCTCACGGGTTAGAAGCGGGTTGGTTTCCAAGGTAATTAAGTTATGGGTTTCTTACCAAAGCGCATATATATTTATAGATGTATATCTTTATTAAATATGTGTTGTAGTATAATGATTCAGTTTTGTTGTTAATGTATTTGATCGCAAGTTCAATTCTTATTGAGCACGTTATTTTTTAAAAAAAATAAATTGTGTTACTACATCTATGTATTACTACATGAAAAAAATGTGATACTTATAGAAACAATATGTGTTACTACATCTATGTGTTACTATATGAAAAAATGTGATACTTATAGAAATGATATGTGTTCCTACATGAAAAAAATGTGATACTTATAGAAATGATATTTGTTCCTACGTGAAATAAAAATTACATTATCATATAGTAACAAATGCGTATTCACTTAATATCACGACGACATATGTACAATGTTAAATATTATTAAAAAAATATGTGTTACTACATAAATAAAAATTGTTACCTTACCACATGAAAAAACCAGTACAAGCGTGAAAAGAAATCTTCAGTCCAAAATTATAAATTTAAAGAATAACTTGATGTGTTACTACATGAACTAATCCAAAATTATAAATTTAAAGAATAATTTGATGTCATATAGTTAAAAGTAGTTTACATGCATGAAAAAAGGTATTATTTGAACAAAAACCAAGTCCCTCATAAAAAAAAAAATTCTCAATCCCAAATTACAATTAAAAAGCTGTATGAGAAAAAAATTTATTCAATCAATCCATACAACAATAACAACAAAAATATCAGAAGCAATAATAATTTATTCAAATCCTACAAACATATCTAATTTCATCAATTTTTCGTTTATAATCAGATCATAATCTTATCATCATTTCTTCATATCGAAGATGGCGTAAATTTTAAGCTGAGCACCTCGTTTCCCAAAAATTTGGTAGATCAAATAGGAAGAAGATTTCCCTTTTTTGAAGAAAAAAAAAGCGAAGCGCGGATCCGCATGAATTGGGCCCGAATATTAAATAAAAAAAAAGTCTTAATTTAGATTAATTGCATATATCACTTATAATTAATATTGCATACAAGTTTTTACATATTGGTTTATATATATATATATATATATATATATATATATCTTTTTGTATTCATTGAGTTAATTTGAAGTGTAAACAAATTTTAGATTTTATTTAATTTATTTTGGCTTTCAATCTCTTCACGCAACGATTTATAATAATTAAGGTTAGATGAACTTTTGTTATCAATTAATCTCAAATGTAGAATATATTTAATTTGATTTTGGCTTTCAATCTCTTCAAGACTTTTATAAAACTTATTATTACTCTTCTCAATACATCACATTTTATATATTTTATTATTCTTCTCAATATAATATAATAATATAACAACAACCACTATTAAATATTGATTTGATATAAAATTAAATCTAATCCTACTCAAATTCCAAAACTAAACATATATATTTATTATTCATCAAAGATTTTAAATTCATATATTCTAAAGTTTTGACTTGCTCCGTACACCTAAATCCTAAAACAAACCAAACCCAATTAAGAATTAAAAAAGGAAGAAGAGGGTTGATTGATTACCTTAAGTGGTGGGTCGCCACTTTCCAATTTGAATCTATGCTCAATAATTCATACAACCAAACAATAATGATTTATCCTTATAATAAATATTATAATAATCATACTAATAATTCTAACCTCAGCGTCTACTACACTCCCCCTCCCCCCTTCTGTCTTCTTTTCCTTTTATATCTTAAAAGTTGAATGAAAGAATGTTTTTTTTTTTCCTTTTCTTAAAGGAGTGAAAGAACCTATAGAATTTATTAGGCTTTTCAATGGACCTATAGAATTTAAAGAAAATTGGACCTAAGGCCTATTGGGCTTCATTTAAGCCCAATTTTGTTTCGAGGTATTTTATTTATTTAGGGTTAAATAATCAAATGCACATGCTTCATTCTCAGCTGTTGCGAACTAGGGTTTTTGCTGCCGCTCCTTTCCTCATAGTTCACACACGCACACACTCCATAGCGCACAGTCATGGCGGAACAGGTAAATCCTTCGATCAAGTGTCCGTATTTTGTCGCCGCTTCTTCTCTTAATCGTATTGTTTATGTATACGGAAGTGAAATTCCTGATTGATTAATGCCCTTTTCAATTTGAACGATTCGCAGACTGAGAAGGCGTTTTTGAAGCAGCCTAAGGTTTTCCTTTGGTAAGTTCAGGTTTTCGTTTTTAGATTTGTAATTGCGCTTGGTGATAATTGATCTAGTGACAAACTTGATGAGTTTTATCTGTAATTGAAGATATCTTATATGATCGTAGCAGTAGGGTTTCTGCTGCGTTTTCTAATACTACAAATAGTTGTACTAGTTAAGAAATGTAATGTGTTTGTTTTAATCTGGGTCATTTTTTTCTTAATTGTATTTGTAGCTCCAAGAAGTCCGGTAAGGGTAAGGCACCTGGAAAGGGAGGTAACCGCTACTTTAAGAGCATTGGGTTGGGGTTCAAGACACCACGCGAGGCCATTGAAGGTTCAATTTAGTTTATCATGTTTCCTGTAATTGTTTTTCTGTTGATATAAAGCTTCAAGTTTTTCTTTGTTGCTATGTTTGATCTGTAGGCATTGCTATAGTCACACGAGTGTTTAACGAGTTAAATAGTTTAGGAATTTATTATTAAGGAGCTAGCACTAATTTTAAATATCTGTTATTATTATGGTCTTATGCTATTGCAGTGTTGTGTGCAATTATGTATACCTTAAATAAGCGTGTCCTACTTTCCGTGGAAATTCCTAGATATTTGCAATTCATTTTCTGTTTAAAAGATTTGTTTCTCTGATGCTAGTTGGGCACTTTGAAGTTTGGCATCACTTATAATGTTTCTAAACTAATATTGCTCATCCTTTGTTAGTGTCTCTTGACCGTCTGTTTCTTGTATTACTATTACCCTGTGTTTATCAAGCAATCCCCACTCCTATGCTCTAATAACATTAAAACTCATCTCTTATCTTTTCCTGACCCCTCTTTCTTTAATGTTTTGACATTCTTGTGTGCCTTTTATATTTTTTTTTTATTGAGCATTTCTACATCTTAATCCAGGCACCTACATTGACAAGAAGTGCCCCTTCACTGGTGATGTTTCCATCAGAGGGCGTATCCTTGCTGGTACCTGTCACAGTGCAAAGATGGTGAGAACCATCATTGTGAGGCGGAACTATTTGCATTGGGTGAAGAAGTATCAGAGGCATGTTTTTTATTTATATTTTGTCTGTGCATGATGTTATTGTTCTTTTGGCTTCTTGTCTCACTGTTTATGTTGATTTGTAGATATGAAAAGAGACATTCAAACATTCCTGCACATATCTCACCAGCCTTCCGCGTAAAGGAAGGTGACCATGTCATCGTTGGCCAATGCAGGCGAGTACCTCTTCTTCATTGTCAATTATATTTGTTTAGAGTATAGTATTTAATAGTGATGAGTATCTTAATTGCCTTGCAGGCCCTTGTCAAAAACTGTGAGGTTTAATGTCCTGAAGGTCGTTCCAGCTGGTTCTTCTGGTCTTGGCAAGAAGGCTTTTACCGGAATGTGAATTAGGCAAAATCTGAACTTGTGGTGAAGTGTTAAACAGGCATCTGAATGATGACTTTTGAACTATTGTTGTTTCAGTTGGGAATTATTACCATTACCTTTGGTTTGACAACTTAAATTTTTGGTATTTTGTTATTTATAGATCTATTTTCCCCTTTTGTGTTTCTCAAATTTAGCCTGAGTTTTATTGATTTGTTACAATGTCTTTCTAGTTTTTAAGTGGCCTTTCTCTATGGGTATGTTTATTTCGGGATTTAGGTGTGCGGGGGAATTCATGACTTCGAAATCCTATGTATTTAAAAGTCTTGGTGAATAGTAAAATATATGTGTTTGTTTTGAGATTTTGATAGGTGAGATTTTACTTTATTTCAAATCAATGTTTAATAATGATTGAAGTAGTATTATTATATTGTGTTGATAGTGAGAAAAGTAGTGATGTGATTGTATTGAATTTTGTGAAAAATAGGGGTGTAGGATTACTTTATAGGAGAGAATTTTGAAGTCTAATTTTAAATCTTAAACTATAATGAGACGTGGTTTTCAAAGTCTTATTTCCATCCGGGGTGAATCCCGAAACAAACATACCCTACATGACTGGTATGTGATCATATATCTTGAATATACTTCATGAAAATGAATAATATTTCTAGATTGTGTTTATTTAATGTTTGACTTAGGTAAGGTATTGACATTTTTCCTATCAGAGCGATGTGTTGAACTTGTATGAGAGGATAGCTTGGCTGTGTCATTGTTGTTTCATTGCCAAGTTGGTTTGTTTTGCATTCGAAGCTTTATTTGTGAGCATCAGTCCTGTTTAGCACACTCGTTAGGTAATTCTAGTTGGAGATTAGAAACGGAATTATTTCATTATTTGTTCTTTGTTCTTTCAATTCCTTTTGTTTTTTCCCCTGTGCTTTAAATTTTCTATTTTTTCAAGTATATTTATTGTTCAGTCTTTTCCCCTGCCCTAATATAGAGTAGAAAAGATGTTAAATTTTTTCGATTATACATGTTTTTCTCAATATACTAAAATTCTCCTCCAGTGGGGGTAAATTTAGGATTAATGAAGTAGGTTTATAATCAAGATAATGCATTGCGATTTACGTCATTGAAAATTGCGAGTGATTTTCTTTTGATTTATATTCAAATTAAGCAGTTGACGTTTGACATTGTGGTGTGATATGATGATCCTTTATGACAATCGTTTCTACGCTTTCATGTGAAGCTATTACCTAACTATCCATACTAAGCTCATTGATAAGGATATTGGTGGATAAAGAAAAAAATGCCTCGAAAGTTGGAAATTATTATGATGAGGCAATTCCATTTTGAGCAGTAATCATTTATATCATTCATCCATTGTCGGGCCGGGCTGGGTTTGTGACCAAACGTGGATGATTGATGGCAGTGGCAGAACCAGAATTTTCGTCTAGGGTGCTCAATTAAAACTAAATTTTGTATGATCAAGTCAATCGTCAAGACTTCATAAACATTTTTTAAAGTCTGAACTTGTTGCCTTTGAAATATCTGCAAATTGTTCATCTTGAACCGTCAACTAACTATTAATATGGAAAACAAGTTGTATGTTTCAGTGTAGACAATTTGCACACTTTAGTGCAACAAGTTGAATAATTTCAAAAATATAATCTTCTTCTACCTTTCTCTTATCCAATATAAAAATTTCACCCTACCAAATCACATAACAAACAAATATTTTACTATTCATCATTGATTTTAAAATTCATAAAATTTTGAAACCAAGAATTTTCCCACACTTAAATTAGAAATCAAACATACCCTTAATTCTTCAATTATCTCTTGTATCTTTTCTTTTGACACACTCTTAGAGCCCCACAACAATGGGTAGGAATCCTAGTTGGCATGCTATCTCTTACTCAAAAAATGGGAAGGAGTGATTGTGGGAGAGGTGATGTGGCATGGGTAGGACGAATGGGGAAGGAGTAGTTCTTCATGGGAAGGAGAAAAAAATAGACAGGAAGTGAGAGTGGGGGAAATGATGCGTGAAACCCAAATCAATTAAAAATGGCTTAAATTCCTATTAATATTTTTTCAAAAAATATTTTAACGTTATTATTTTATAAATAAATTAAATTTTATAACTCATATTATAGTGTAATATTTAATTTTAGAAGCCAAGTTATAAATAACAATATAAAATAAGATAAATAGAATATATAATTTGATGTTGGGACCCATAAATAGTTACTTTTGAGGGAGGAATGATGTTTTTGAGGTAAAAATATAAAACTTTTGAGGTGGCACACATGTGGCAAATCTCTACCTTTAAATCCCTCAATAGCATTGGAGTTGCTCTTATACTCGTATCTTTTATTAAAACCAAAAAAATATCGACAGAAGGTAAAATCTTATGTTCCTTAGTTTCAGTGAGAGATGTATAAAAATTGTGTCTCTCAAAATATCCTTTAGTTATATATATTTATGGAAAAGTAGGAGGTGAAATATCCTTTATGTCATCCATTATTCTTTGGTTCACGCAAATTGCAATCAGTCATGTATAGGTATCTATCTGGTGATCACCGGCGTCGGTATTCAAGATATCAAAATTGCGAAAAAATCATGGAATCCTGCACCGTTTGAGCAAAGCCAGCGTTGAATATGAGACCAAGGTTAGCTGATTGTTTTTACAAATTTATTTTATGAAGCATTGTTTATTAGATGTTGTAGCAATAGCCTTGTTTGAATATAATGCATATATTGAAGGCAGTAAATCATAATTTACTTTTAGAGTCTTGGTAAAAACTATAAACTTGTTCTGTTTCCAATTACTTCTTATGTGGGATGTTAACTACTATATCAATTACTTATATCATATCTACCAATAATATGGTTCTGTATTCTGCAATGATGAGTCAATTGCATAATTCTTAGTAAAAGAAGCAACCAAATCAAGTAATGTATTATTGGTTCTAATTCTTGTGTACCAACCAAAATCAAATTAAGGTGCAAGAGGCCAACTGGGAGCTATACAAGAAGCAAAAAGCCGCTGAAGCTTACTTATACGACAAGGAGAAAGAGGCGGAAGCA
>JBBCBC010000222.1:0-70740 GCA_037126765.1 Stenogyne calaminthoides | reverse complement strand
TTTGAAAGGCAAAATGAATCTTCAGGCCCCTAAACTATTATTTTTTATTTCGTAAGGTCCCTAAACTATTATTTTTGTTTTAAAAAGTCACTGAACTGTTAAATTTTATTTCGTAAGGTTGCTAAACTATTTTTTTTGTTTAATGAAGTCCCTAAATTATTGATTTTTGTTTCAAACAGTCCTTCTTGACTGATTTTTCTAAATAATCTAATGGAACCATTAAGTAAAACAATGGTCTATATTGACAATTTTGAGAATGATGATGTGCGCATTTACTTAACGGTTCTGTTAGGTGATTAAAATAAAAGTCAAGAAGAATTGCGTGAAACAAAAATCAATAGTTTAAGGACTTCATTAAATAAAAAATAATTTAAGGACCTTTCCAAATAAAAATTAATAGTTCAGGGGCTTCTTAAAATAAAAAAAATAGTTTAGGGACCTTTCGAAATAAAAAGTAATAGTTTAGGGACTTAGAGATGCATTTTGCCTATTCGAAATCAGAACTTTATGTTATTTGTATATCTGCATTCCATACAATTGATGCCTAAGTTTTTTGTTGTTTTGAAGATTTTTGTTTTGCATATTCTTATTTTACGTTTAATGATCTGATGAACATAAAGAAAATTCTAATGAAAAATTTCTTGTGAAAAAAAAAGTTTTTCTAATTTTTGACAATGATATAAAAAGTTCAAATTCAAAGAAATTAAAAATGATCAAAGTCGAGATTGAGAAAAATTAGTTGAATATGGATTAATTTCTCTTATATCTTCCCTACAATTCTAAACTTTTATTTGAATTTTCCAACAATTATAAATGTTTTAATTTTATATTAACTTTAAATTTTTTGAGAAATTAATACATTCTCTATAAAAAAATATCCTCAACAAAAAAAATATCGTCTCTTCAGAATGAAAAAAACACTTTAATATGAATACTTATAAAATTTTAATACAAATTAATTGTGCAGTCATAACCGTAAATCACACGGGTTCAATTACTAGTAAATACTAATAATAATGGACTTTTATTTGCAAAATACACACGCTCAGGCTTAACCCAATTTTTATAAAATAAACATTACAGAATAGACAAAAGTAACAGAATAGAATTACATTCATGAAAAACCCAAAAAATTAGGCCACACACTGTGAAGGATGTGATGAACTGATGTCGATGTCAACCTTTAATTTTATTTGATAAATTATGTTAGAATTTATTATTGTTTTATTCTATTTGATATATTAGTATTTGTTGCTAATAGTGTAAATTTTATAAATAAAGTCATTAAAAAAATTCATGGGCTGGGCTGGCCCGTGAGCCCATCTTGAGCCCATTGACGGGCCAAGCACCATTTCAGAGGGCCTATTAAAAAGATGGGCTTGCCCGACCCAGCATATGAACATGACTTGGCCCAGTGGATTGGGCCGAGCCGGACGATCCGATTTGCCACCTTTACTAAGAGTGCAAAGTGGGAGGGGGAGTTACTAGGAGATACAACATTTTTAGAACATTACTCTTAGGTATAAAATGGAGTGTAAGTTTTACCAAAATACCCCCACTTACCCTTTATCACCCCATAAAAATTTTGAATCTCATTTCCCCCAAGATATTCTTTCTATTTTTTGGGCTTGTATTTTCGGGCCGTCATTATTTTTGGGCCCGTATTTTTGGGCCGTATTTTTTTGGGGCCCGTATTTTTTGGGTCATCTTTTTTTTTTTCGAGACACTGTTATTTTTCTCGGGTCACTATTTTCGGGTTATCCTTTTTGGATCATTTATTTCCTTTTATTTTGATTTTTCGGGCATCTATTTTATTTAAATCCATAATTTTTTATTTATTTTTTCTCTCTTCAATTAAAATAATTTTTTGGTCAATTGAATTTATTTTCCCTCTCACCTTTTCTCTCATTTTGATCACAAAATAAAATCAAATGTGCACACTCGATTTCAAGTATACACATTCTGTTTTGAGTATGCACATTCATTTCCGAGTATGCACTCGAGTCGGGTCACAGATCCGGCCCCACCATTACTGAAAAACGTTGCTCAAACAGCAGCGGCGACGTCACAGATCCGGCGGCAATGTTGGCACTCATTAAATCATTACAAACCCACCATCATTACAGATCCGGCGGCAATATTGCCAATATTGCAATACGGGTTGAATCATTAAAACATAGTAATATTAGATTAATTCAGAAATTCCACCATCATTAATTTTCTGAACATATATGTAATCTCAAAACCACACGAATTCAACAATGCAATATTGCCAATCAATTTCTCTAATATTAAAAAATTAAATTAGCATATCAAAAAACTAGATCCAAAAAATAGCAACGCATTAATCAATATTGATGGTTCCAAGAAAGCCCCAAATTAAAACGGTAAAAAAACGTCGTTTTTGAGTTTCCCGACAAAATTGAGAATAAAATTGGGCGTTACAAAAAGTTATTGAGAGAGAATCAACAACAAAAAAATTTATAAAAATAAATCTATTTAAAGTCAAATTTATGGGACCAATTATGATTCAAACTCGTACATAGTGGTCCGTCCTGTAATGGACTGTCATGGACACTGTCAAGTGGGTACTGGGACCGTATGCATTAATTCTAAATTAACTGTGTGGACCGTACTGGGAGTCGAATTCTGTATAAAGTAATTGATTCTAAATTAACTATGTGGTTGCAAGTCCCTGTCAAAAGAAACTAAGTGGTTGCAAGTTTGCGTTATAATTTGAGCAGTCCCACTTATTTATATGGACTTCGTTTCACATAAATTTGGTCCACGTGGGGAAGGAAATTATTCAGCTCACATATTTGTTCTACGGGACACCACATTATAATATAATTCACAATATTAATTACACTTATTGTAAATGACTTTCAATGTGTTGGTCCCGGTGCAATGAAATGAAATGTGTTACTTGTTTAAATGAAACGTATTATTTGAGTTCAATGAAAAGTATTACTTGTTTCATTGAAAAGTAGGATTTGTTTAAATGAAAGGTATTACTTAAGTTCAATGAAAAGTATTACTTGTTTAAATGAAAAGTAGTCCTTGTTTAAATGAAAAGTAGTATTTGTTTAAATGAAAGGTAATACTTGAGTTCAATGAAAAGTATTACTTGTTTCATTGAAATGTAGTACTTGTTTAATTGAAAAGTATTACTTGAGTTCAATGAAAAGTATTACTTCTTTAAATAAAAGGTATTACTTGTTTCATTGAAAAGTAGTACTTGTTTAAATGAAAAGTAGTACTTGTTTAAATGAAATGTGTTACTTGTTTAAATGAAACATATTACTTAAGTCCAATGAAAAGTATTACTTGTTTCATTGAAAAGTAGTATTTGTTTAAATGAAAGGTATTCTTGAGTTCAATGAAAAGTATTACTTGTTTAAATGAAAAGTAGTAATTGTTTAAATGAAAAGTGTTACTTGTTTAAATGAAAGATATTACTTGAGTTCAATGAAAAGTATTACTTGTTTCATTGAAATGTAGTACTTGTTTAAATGAAAAGTATTACTTGAGTTAAATGAAAAGTATGACTTGTTTAAATGAAAAGTAGTATTGGTTTAAATGAAAGGTATTACTTGAGTTCAATGAAAAGTATTACTTGCTTAAAGAAAAGTAGTACTTGTTTAAATGAAAAGTATTACTTGTTTCAATGAAAGATGTTACTTTTTTAAATGAAAGGTATTACTTGAGTTCAATGAAAAGTATTACTTGTTTCATTGAAATGTAGTACTTGTCTAAATTAAAAGTATTGCTTGAGTTCAATAAAAAGTATTACTTGTTTAAATGAAAGGTATTACTTGTTTCATTGAAAAGTAGTACTTGTTTAAATGAAAAGTAGTACTTGTTTAAATGAAAAGTAGTACTTGTTTCAATGAAAGGTGTTACTTGTTTAAATTAAACGAATTACTTGAGTTCAATGAAAAGTATTACTTGTTTCATTGAAAAGTAGTATTTGTTTAAATGAAATGTATTACTTGAGTTCAATGAAAAGTACTTGTTTAAATGAAAAGTAGTACTTGTTTAAATGAAAAGTTGTATTTGTTTAAATGAAAGGTATTACTTGAATTCAATGAAAAATATTACTTGTTTAAATGAAAAGTAGTACTTGTTTCAATGAAAGGTGTTACTTGTTTAAATGAAAGGTATTACTTGAGTTCAATGAAATGTATTACTTGTTTCATTGAAATGTAGTACTTGTTTAAATGAAAAGTATTACTTGAGTTCAATGAAAAGTTTTACTTGTTTAAATGAAAATGTAGTACTTGTTTAAATGAAAATTATTATTTATTTAAATGAACTCTTTTGAATGAAAAAAAAATATAATTATTATTTTAAACATTCTTAGATAATTAAATAAAATAAAAAAGTTAAAAAAAAGTGTAAAAAAATGATTTAAAAATAAATAAAAATACAATTTTAAGATAATATGATGTAATTTAATTAAAATTTATAAAGTAAAAATATATATAATTATTATATTATAATGTCGTTAAATTATTAAATTAGATAATTGAAATGAAGGATTTTTAAACCGTTGTTAAACTCCGTCTTTTTTGTAGTGAATGTTAGTACTTCTTTTCACTTCACAAGTATTACTTGGTTAGTATTAGTTTTTTTTTCACTGAACAATATTACTTGTTTTTATTTACCAAGTATTATTTGGTCAATTTTAGTTGTTTCAATTGAATAATGTTACTATTTTACACTTAACAAGTATTATTTGGTCAACATTAGTGGTAGAGTTCATGTGTAGACCTGATTCACATGCGTGTTACTCTTGATTGTTTTGCTTTTCACTTAAATTTCTAAATTCCCTCCCGATATATGTTCATTGTCTACGTACAAATACAAAAGTCTTCGAATTCCTAATTCCAGATTACTAAACATTTTTTTGATATTTAAATGTTATTATAATTTTCCTAAAATATTAATTAAAGAATCTTAATTAAAATTAAAAGTACTCCCTCTGTCCCAAAGAAACGTGCACGTTTACTGTTTTCATGTGTTTTTGCGAGCTAGTTTTTTATTAGTATTTGAAATGATAAAATAATTTTTAAAGATGCATGCAATAGATGAGAGGTAGATCTATAATACTCCTCTTTAAAAAATTACTTTATCATTTGAAATACTAATAAACAACTCGCTCACAAAAACTCGATAATAAAGTAGGTGTGCACGTTTTTTTTTTTACGGAGGTAGTATCAAATAGAATTTATAAAATAATTTATTTAGCAATTTTAGTAAAATTACCAAAATTATTAGCTAGAAATATAAAATTTAAAATCTAATTTTAATTGAAAAATCTAATGTAAAAAAATGAAATCAAATAAATTTTAAACACCAAATTTTACGATAACTCCATAATATAATAACAAAATCAATTATATAAAATATTATCCAACATAAAAAATATATAATTTTTTTAAAACCTATAAAAAATATATAATTAAAAAACTTTAAGTCCCCAAATAATTTTTTAACTCCATAATATGATAACTCAATTTAAAATATAAAATATTGTAAAAGAAATAATTTAATATAAGATAGAATATATATATATATATATATATATATATATATATATATATATATATATTTGTTATTAAGTACAGAGATTTTTAGTTTTAAAAAAATTAAATTAAATTTAAATAAAAATATGGTTCGTGCAACCCCTTAATAATAGCAAGGTAGAGCACTTGCTAAAGATGATACTCAAACACAAAATATTTATTTATTAAAATACTGTCGATGACATTAAACCTCTTAACAATAGCAAGAAAGAGACCTTGCTAAAGATGATGCTCAATGTCCTCAATAGAAAGGAAAAGCCCTTGCTCTATTATTTTTATTAGAATTTCCTTTTTAACCCAGTTTCAATAGCAAGGAAGAGCCCTTGCTATTTTATTGCAGTGAAAAATAAAAGTTTTCGCAACAGTTAATCCTTGCCATTGATATATTACTTAATATTTTAAAAAATAAAAATGAGGTGCAATTTTTTAGCTTTGATCGTAATGTGTTTGGCAAATGGGGACATGCCACATCATTTCTATAGCAAGGGAAGATACCCCTTGCCTTTATACTCTTGCTAATATTGCATTTTTTTTGTAGTGAGTATTGAATGTTGCTTTATTACCTTATTTAAAAATGGATAAACAAAATTAGGACGACTATTTATGGAAAGTGGATAATCAAAATCAGGATGGAGGGAGTAATATAAAATGGAACATGAATTATAAAATAGGCGATCTCATTTCAGGTAGATACGTAGGCATGGGTTCTCCAAGATAAAGTCTAATATGAAAATTTTCATACATGAAAAAACTTTAATTTATAACCAAATTTTATAATTGGTGAAGGTAGGACAAAATTGAGTGGTTCATGGTTCACTCGACCCAAGTGATTCATAGTTCACCCAACACGAATATGTCATAATTTAAGATTCATTATTTAGTGTTTAAAGTGTAAATTGTTGATTTATGACAATTTTATGAATTTTCATACATAAAATTTTTCACACTAGACCTACTCGTTATGTGTGGAATAAGAAAACATGTTCGGCGTCCTTTCAATAATCCGCCAACCCCTCTTTCAAAAATTAAAAAAAAAATGCGCCTTTTTAATTTGCCTTCTTCCAATCACGTGAGGCCGTGGGGGTCACATGTTTTCACTTTGCTCCAAAAAGCATTCATCCCCAGTTAATTCTTTATTTTGTATAATTTCGAATTTAGAGAACACAAATATTTCACGAGGTAGTTATTTGACCAGATTCACCCCATTGTGATAAGGATACTTCTGACATTATTAATATGCAACTTATTTATACTGAATCGTGTAATTATTAATATAAAAAAATAGTTACACGATTCAGTGTAAAAGAATTACACATTTCAGTATAACAAGTTGCATGATTTTAAAATATAATATACAATAAACCTGGATGCACATCAAACTCACACAATAAATAAAACGAATCAAGATCTAAAGTAGGATAAAAATGGGATATAAACTGAAGAAGCAAAAGTGCAGCCCGTGCCGCTGGCCCATTTCCAATTGATTCATTGACATCAAATTCACGGCCCGTTTACAATTAAATAAGGAGCCATGATGAAAGGTTGCAACATATGTTGATTTTAGAAAGCTGCCAAAATGATGAGGAAAAGGTGTTCCAAATTAAAATGATAAAAACATGTGGGTACCGGAGTTCACAATAAATTTTGTTTTTTTTAATAATATTATTATATATAAAAATTATTACTATTATATAAAAAAGAATATTATTATTATATAAAAAAATTTACTCCCAAGTCCTATTTTTGATTATCCATTTACTGTAGACACGGAGATTAAGAAAAAGTAGGAAATAATAATATTAAATGGTGTAAACTGAGTAAAGTGAGTTTGGTAGACGGAAATAATAGTATTAAATGGTGTAAGGTGGGTTTGGTGGAGAGAAATAATAGTATTAAATAGTATTGAATGTTGCTTATTACCTTATTTGGAAATGAATAAACAAAATTAGGACGATTATTTATGAAAAACGGATAATCAAAATCAGAACGGAGAGAGTATTATTTAAAAAAATAAAATATTTTTTAAATAATAATAATTTTTATGTATAATAGTGAATCAGTGATAGATTCATGTGTATACATGTTTCTTAAGAGTGATACTTAAAATTTCACGCCTCCATATACAAATACCAACGGCGAACATTTGACGAAAAATTGATGAAAGAAAGTAGCCGGACTTTAATTTTTCATTACCCATTTGACATTTTATTTTGTGGCCCATTTCCATCTAATTTCGGCCCATTCTCATCAAAGAAAACAGCAGCAAAGGCCGTGTGCAGTGAGATAAAATGCAAGGCAGCAGCTTAGGATTTACGACAGAACTGAAAAAAAACACTCCTCAGAACCACGGAGAAAGTGTTAGCTCCACGGAGAAATCTTGAATGTAATCAACAATAATATTCCGATCAAATGAGAACATAAATAATCCCTAATTAACTAGGCCAAATCAATAAGCCGCAAGCCGAAACCAACTGATGCACTTGTATCAAAAACACCTAGGTTTCATAATAACATTAGGAAACCTCTTTTATCTTTTTCACAAATCGATGTCGGACAAAGCAAAACTTCTTTATTTTAACACAATTAATACTCCAACATAATTTCGTACTCTCTCCGTCCATGAAAACTATATATCACTACTACACATTTGAGCTTGGAGAGCTCCACTTGGACAGCCATTTTTTCGAATAGCTCTCCAAGTGGTCCCTTGGAGAGCGGTTTTATTAAAAAAAAAAAAAAAAGACAGCGGTTAAAAACCGCTGTCCAAGATCAAAGCTTAGACAGCGGTTCATAACCGCTGTGCAAGGGTACTTGGAGAGCGGTTTTGAACCGCTGTCTAAGGTAAAGCTTGGAGAGCGGTTCATAACCGCTGTCCAAAAAACCTTCCCAAGTATTCCCTTAATCCTTGCTCGACAATCCGGTGGTAGGATGCTCGCGAACAATTAACAAAAGGAAAATAAACTTTGTTTGCACCACCTTTGTGGATTTACTAATTTTTCCAGCACATGAAATTGTACTTGAGAATGAAACACTCATCCCCTATTTATAGAGGTGTGGTGGTCGAAAATTTGGGATAAAATAATACGGGAAAATCTTTTTCTTGATCTCCAAGAAATCTTGAATATATCTCATATATTTTTTTCTCTATAATTAAAATATTCCACAAAAATCCAAACTCCTATTTGTTATGGAATTTTCGAAATATAGGGATCAAGATTCCAAGATTTGGATCTTCTTGAATTTATGAGATATTCTTGTATTTCAAGAAATACATATCTTTCATAATATCTTTTCAAGAAAATCAAGAAAATCTTTCTTGCCCTCTATATTTCAAAATTTTCGAAAATAACTATATGGATAACCAAGTGGGAGATTTCTTGAATTTAATGAGATAATCTTGTATTCCAAGAATACATATCTTCATTCCATAACAATATTAAAAAAAAACCTTTCTCCCCTTTTAATCCATAATTTTCGAAAAAAATAGGAAAAATATGCAACAAGATTTATTTTATTTTTAAACACCTTTTTCAGTTATTGGACTTTATGTTGGGCTACTTAGGGGCCTTTAGGAGAATTAAGATTGGACCTTCCAATGGATCTTGAATTATCAATATTGAGCCACAATATTATTCAAGCCCATAAATATTAATTAATCCCACTACTTAATTAATATTGCACTATCCATCTTAACTCATATTACAGTCAATATGGCTCCCGGTTATTATTTCCCGTGTTTAAGATTATCTAGCCCATTAATTAATTCAAGCCACTGAAATAGCTTTTCATTAATTAATATCTTTTGTCCTTGGTTAAGGAACGGTTCAACATTATTATCCATACCGGAAACTAGTTCCACTTGCAAAGATTTGGTATGATACCCAAGGGGCAAATCGAACAAGCATACTTGCACACGATTCTCCGTAATAAATCTTAGCAATCACATGTGACCAATAATATTGCCCAAGATAAAAAGTATTGAATCTCGTTGATTCTCTACCCGTGATAAGTCAAAGCAATAGTTACCAACCACACGTGATCCTATTTAAGGGACGAAGATTAAGAAATAACGAACCACTGAGGTCTAATTCTTCCTTGTTCAGTTATGAAGAATTTGTCCTCCTGTAGGTCCTATTCAGTGCATCAGTCATGCACTACTGTAATCTCTTGGTCAAGACAAGTCAATCTGAGCCTTACACTTCAACCTTTCACGATGGATTGTTCATTTCCATCTAGGTTGTGAATGGTGTACTTTTGGTTACAAGGGACTGTTTATTTAATCTTCTGTGATATGGTATCACTAAATTAACTACAATGTAACACGTACTATTTATTGAACAGTTATGCAGTAAATATATGTAACATTCGATGATATTTAAAGCTTCAGTGATAAACAATTTATTTCAGCAAATAAGTCTGAAATTCAGTTTTGATTATACAAAGTAAAAGCATACTTTCCAGTATAATCCCAACAATCTCCCACTTATACTCAAAGTCTGCTTTTAAGTATACTACAACATGTCTCGTGTAGTTTCTAATACATACGTGACATCTAATGTCACCTACACGAACCTAATAATTTCTCCCACTTATACTCAAAGCAGATTGGCAACGGTCTTGACACCCATTCCTTCCACATGTCTCTCGAATGTATTCTGAGGCAGACCCTTTGTGAATGGATCTGCTAGGTTGTCTTCTAACGCTATCTTTGCCACCTCTATATCTCCTCTCTTAACGATATCTCGTATAAGATGGTATTTCCTTTCAATGTGTTTGCTGGCCTTGTGGGCTCTTGGTTCCCTTGAATTTGCAACTGCTCCGGCATTGTCACAATAAACAGTGATTCTGCTAGGCAAATTCGGAACTACACCCAAGTCCACTAGGAAGTTCTTGAGCCAAACCGCTTCTTTCGCTGCCTCGCAAGCAGCTACATATTCGGCTTCCATGGCAGAATCTGCGACGCATTTCTGCTTAACGCTTCTCCATGTCATGGCTCCTCCCCCCATGCAAAACACACTACCGGATTTGAGCATGGCTACGGGCGAAAAAGTTTCCTCATAGTCGATCCCTTCTTTCTGAGTATAAACTTTCGCCACAAGCCTTGCCTTAAAGGTTTCCACCTTCCCGTCCGGTCCTCTTTTTCTCTTGTACACCCACTTGCAACCAATGGGTTTGACCCCATTAAGTGGTTCGACTAGCTCCCACACTCTATTATGATACATAGAACCCATTTCGGCTTTCATTGCTGTTTGCCAAGAACCTGCATCCTTGTCTTGGATTGCCTCGTCATATGTCCATGGGTCTGATTCGTCTTGTCCGGGAATCAAGTCCGAGGACTCTCCTATCCCCATGAATCTCTCGGGCTGTCTCACAACCCTCCCACTACGACGAGGTTCTGATTGTGTAAGTGTGTCGTTTGGTATATCATCTTGTACAGTTGGCACTGAGGTTAGCCCCCTTAGCTCATTTAAGGTAATCTCACTTCTGGTTCTTCTTTCGTTCATATAGTCTTCTTCCAAAAATCTAAAGTGGGTGCTTATTACCACCTTTTGATCTTCGGGACCATAGAACATACACCCTTTTGTTCCCTCGGGGTATCCCACAAACAACCTTAATTCTGATCGAGGATCCAATTTTCCTGCTTCCTTGTCCAACACGTAGGTCGGACACCCCCAAATCCTCATGTGTCTCAAACCGGGCTTGCGCCCGGTCCACAATTCTTTGGGAGTTTTGGGAACCGATTTGGATGGCACCAAGTTCAGAATGTAGGCTGCTGTTTCCAAGGCATGACCCCAGAACGACTTGGGAAGATCCGCATAACTCATCATAGATCTAACCGTTTCCAAAAGAGTTTTGTTTCTTCGCTCTGCAAACCGTTTTGTTGAGGGGTTCCGGGTGCAGTTAGCTGGGATGCAATCCCTTTATCAGACAAGTAGTTCAAAAACTCATCGCTGAGGTATTCGCCTCCACGATCGGATCGTAGAGACTTGATACGTTTTTCCCTATGATTCTCTGCTTGAGCCTTAAATTCTTTGAATTAGTCAAAGGTCTCAGATTTATGCTTCATAAGGAAAATATAACCGTACCTTGAGTAGTCATCAATAAAAGTGACAAAATACTCATAACCTCATCTTGCTTTGGTTGACATTGGACCACATACATCTGTGTGAACGATTTCTAACACTTCTTTGGCTCTATTCCCCTTGGCTCCAAATGCCCTCTTGGTCATTTTACCCTCCAAACATGATTCGCAGGTTGGAATTGGTTCAACTTGGAGAAACTCCAGTGAACCTTCTTTCGCCAACCTTTGGATCCTCTTTGGATTTATATGTCCCAATCTTAGATGCCATAGAAGTGTCTCGTTCACGTCTGATGAACGTTTTCTTTTCTCGGAAATAGTTGATGTGTTATAGGATGCATTTCGTGAGTGGTGTGCACAGTTAATTGTATAGAGATTATTCGACAACGTTCCATGACAGATAAATTTATCAAAAAGAGAAATGGTAACAACTTTTTTAAAGTAACCGAATATCCATCAAGGTAAAGTTTAGAAACTGAAATCAAATTCTTTCTAAAGTTCGGAACGTAAAGAACATCTCTTAAAATTAAAACTCTATCTTCAAAAGACAGGTGCACTTCTCCCACTGCTTCAGCTGCCACTCTCGTAGCATTGCCCAGTGTGATGAGGATCTCACTCTCACTAAGTTGTCGGGTCCGCTTGAACCCCTGTAAAGTGAAACAAACATGATCAGTGGACCCCGTATCCACTACCCATAAATGGGAGGCATACGCCGCTAAGCAAGTTTCAACAACTAGTGCGTGAGAATTACCTTTCTTTCCATTCCTTTTGGGTTTGGAACAGGCTAACCTCCAATGTCTTTTTTCACCGCAGTTGAAGCACTTCCCCTTAGCTGGCTTGCTCACTGCTCCACCTTTCTTCACCTTTTCTTTGCCATTGGCAACACTTGAGTTCACTTGCTTGTGGCTTTTGTCCTTTTTCTTGTTCTTACCACCCCTTGGCCTAGAAGAAGAAGAGGGTCCATTTGCCACCAAGGCTTGGCTCTTTTGCCCCAATATCGCCTCCGCCGAGACTAAAGCTTGCAAATGGTCGGGCATCGAGAACTTCGATTATTCATCCGGTAGTTCAAATTGAACTGCTCAAAACTTTTTCGCAGAGAGTGGAGCACGAAATCGATTTGGGTCTCGGCGTCGATTCAAATACCCACGCACCTTATGTTTGTTAAGGTGAGCCATCATCCGGAGAACGTGCTCCCTTCGCGCGTTCCTCCACCATTTTCATAGAGAGCAAGTCCTCATGGTGATCGGACGAGCCACACGGCTACGATGTTGAAACATCGCTTTAAGACTAATCATGATGTCTCGCAGCGGTCTCAACGTTACGTGTTGGTGTTACAACACATCGACATAAAGCCAAGATGGTACACTTTGCCATTTCGTTGAACGCTCCCGGTCGAATACTCTTTTTCTTAACCGTTTTAGTTGACTCATCTTTTGGCTTTTCTGGTTTAGGTGTAGTGAGAACCCAGTTATGGCTTTGTGCAGTGAGGACAATAGTAAGTTTTCGATTCCAATCAACGAAGTTTTCACCAGTAAGCAAATTATCTTTAAGTATATTGAACAGTGGATTAAAAGGTTGCGACATGATGAACTGAAATAAATAATAATATGCATAAGCACAAATATATCACAAAATTCGATCACATGTTTCATTTTAAAATCTAAAAAAAAATGAACATGCATCAGCCAACATCTCAAAACAGTTTAAATAAGCCACATGGGGTGGGTCATTATTTAAACACATTCAAGCAGGTTATGAACAAGAACAGTTACAAACCTTTAATATCCAGATTAATAGTTGGCTTCCACTCGACCAATATAAAATTGACAGGGACTTCGGGAAAGTATATGCATATCAATTTTATACCTAAGTAATAACCATGATTAAATACATAATTATTATTTCGCTTTGAACGAGCCTCGTGGGGAGGGTCATCGTCGCCACTAGTAATAATCCACAATCATCCATTTGGAATTCATTCATGTGAAAGCTAACTTTTGACCGTCCCGTGGGGGGAATTTCTCCAAAAGAATTCACAAATAAATAAATCATGGAGGTCAAAATTAATTCAATTTTATTATCCGGAATAAAATTGTCAATTAATTATTTAAACATACTTAGTAATTTTTGAAGGTGAGATTTTTCATTGGGCAACTCTCATGCAAACACATTTAAACAAATTAAATAAAGCACAAGAAAACACAATAATAAATCAAGCAAAGCCGAAAAATAAACATATTGGGCACAAATTATCCAATTGTCATGGTTTGATTTTTCTTGGCTTGATTTTGAAGAAACGCCGTCTTGAATTTCTCCCACTCGATCGTCTCGAAAAGAACTCCGTCTCGAAACGCCACGCCACGCCAAGTAGCTCGCGCAAAGGATGCACGCCCGCGATCCGCCCTTAACCTTGTTAAGTCACGGCGGCTTTCAAGACGCCTCGGCGAGTTCGCCCGCTCTTGCCTCGGCACTCCTCCTTTCGAAGAACTTGGCGACGCGACAGCGATCCGCGTCCATCCACGCGTCGCCACGCTTCGCCCGTTTCTCGCCTGCGCCCGCTCGGATCTCGGCGGCTCCCATCCCCGCGCGCCGCCTTCGCCCGCCCCCCACCACGGTAACCCGGCGCGTAATGGTCGCGTGCCTCTCTTTGCATGTTTAACATGATGCACGTCGTCCAGCGTCACGATTCTCGATCTATCCTTTAATTCTTCGCTCTCCTCCGCTTTCCGATCCTAAGCACAATTTATTTACAAAAAATAAATAAACCTAGATCTAGACTAGTCTATTACATTGATCAAATCAAACAAATCTTAATCTACTCGTGGATTTTCTCACGAGGCAAAACGAATTCGAACGAATCGAATTAAAAACCACAATTTATATGCATGCATAAATAAACATATTAAATTCCATGACAATTTGATACCTGCAAAAAAGATCTAGCAATTCTACTATCCAATTTCAAATTTAATGAGAACGAATTAAATTACAATCTAAAAATTCAGAGCCCGAAACCGAGGCTCTGATACCAGTTGTTGGGGAATTAATAGCACGGATCTATTCGGGATAAATATTTAAATACAAATTTAATTCTGATAATTATTACTAGCATGAATTAATCCTATATTAATTCAAATAATAATTAAGCAACAAATCATGCATATAATCAATTCACGTAAATCCTACGCATGTGGAATTTCTACGAGTTTACGTGAACGTACCTCTTGGAGTGGCAATGGTCTTGTTGATTAGACACACCAAAAAACCTTCCCAAGTATTCCCTTAATCCTTGCTCGACAATCCGGTGGTAGGATGCTCGCGAACAATTAACAAAAGGAAAATAAACTTTGTTTGCACCACCTTTGTGGATTTACTAATTTTTCCAGCACATGGAATTGTACTTGGGAATGAAACACTCATCCCCTATTTATAGAGGTGTGGTGGTCGAAAATTTGGGATAAAATAATATGGGAAAATCTTTTTCTTGATCTCCAAGAAATCTTGAATATATCTCATATATTCTTTTCTCCATAATTAAAATATTCCACAAAAATCCTCTTTGTTATTGAATTTTCAAAATATAGGGATCAAGATTCCAAGATTTGGATCTTCTTGAATTTATGAGATATTCTTGTATTTCAAGAAATACATATCTTTCATAATATCTTTTCAAGAAAATCTTTCTTGCCCTTTATATTTCAAAATTTTCGAAAATAACTATATTGATAACCAAGTGGGAGATTTCTTGAATTTAATGAGATAATCTTGTATTCCAAGAATACATATCTTCATTCCATAACAAAATTCAAAAAAAATCTTTCTCCCCTTTTAATCCATAATTTTCGAAAAAATAGGAAAAATATGCAACAAGATTTATTTTATTTTAAGAACCTTTTTCAGTTATTGGACTTTATGTTGGGCTACTTAGGGGGCATTTAGGAGAATTAAGGTTGGACCTTCCAATGGATCTTGAATTATCAATATTGAGCCACAATATTATTCAAGTCCATAAATATTAATTAATCCCACTACATAATTAATATTGCACTATCCATCTTAACTCATATTACAGTCAATATGGCTCCCGGTTATTATTTCCCGTGTTTAAGATTATCTAGCCCATTAATTAATTCAAGCCACTGAAATAGCTTTCCATTAATTAATAGCTTTTGTCCTTGGTTAAGGAACGGTTCAACATTATTATCCATACCGGAAACTAGTTCCACTTGCAAGATTTGGTATGATAAAGCTTATGAACCTCCCAAGGGGGCAAATCGAACAAGCATACTTGCACACGATTCTCCGTATTAAATCTTAGCAATCACATGTGACCAATAATATTGCCCAAGATAAAAAGTATTGAATCTCGTTGATTCTCTACCCGTGATAAGTCAAAGCAATAGTTACCAACCACACGTGATCCTATTTAAGGGACGAAGATTAAGAAATAACGAACCACTGAGGTCTAATTCTTCCTTGTTCGGGCTTAAGAAGAATTTGTCCTCCTCAGAGGTCATATTCAATTACATCGATCATGCACTAGTGTAATCTCTTGGTCAAGACAAGCCAATCTGAGCCTTACACTTCAACCTTTCACGATGGATCGCTTTCATTTCCATCTAGGTCGTGAATGGTGTACTTTTTGGTTACAAGGGATCATTAATTTAATCTTCGGTGATCTGGTATCACTAAATTAACTACAATGTAACACGTACTATTTATTGAACAGTTATGCAGTAAATATATGTAACATTCGATGATATTTAAAGCATCAGTGATAAACAATTTATTTCAGCAAATAAGTCCGAAATTCAGTTTTGATTATACAAAGTAAAAGCATACTTTCCAGTATAATCCCAACAGATGAAAAGTGAGGTGAATAATATTAAAATAATAGGTAGTGGAATGTTGTTTTTTCCTTTTATGGAATGTGACAATCATAGCGGGACACCCATAAAAGAAAAATGTGACAATCATAGCGGGACGGAGGGAGTATTAATAGTGTGTGTGTGTGTATATATATATATATATATATATATATATATATATATATATATATAATAGTAAAAACCGACTACATTTAGAAATCATTGAACTTTTCCGTCAAAATTATTGCCAAATTGGGAAACGAATCTTTGGAATAAATATTAACAAATTATAATGGGTTGAGATTTTTTTTTGGAAAAAGAGTTGGTCTCACATGAATCAGGTCTATGGTATGAACTTGGATTATTTGACCCATTTTACTCATTTCTAACATATTTTTCTAAACTACTAAACTTGACCCGTATTATACCCTGGATAGGGTCAAATGTCATGAATAAAAAACAAGGTTCATAACATGAACCAAGTCTATGCAAGTTTTTGTTTTGGAAAAAATACGTAGAATATTTTCATAAACACTAATGTTAAATAGGGAAATAAATCTTTGAAATATAAGAAAAAACTTTAGAATATATATGTATGAAATAAATATTAACAAATTATAACGGATTAGCAAAAATCTTTGGAAAAAATATGTAGAATATTTCATCTTAAATTTAATTTCAACCCTGTGTCAAAATATTAAAAAAAAAAAAGAAAGAAGAATCTCAACCTTATATGTTAAATTCTAAGTTCCATAAATTTCAATTTTATAAGCATTGTTATATTCTTTTCTTTTACACAATCTATGTTGGTTTAATGGTTTCTTTAACAAGTAATACTTACTAAAACTGCAGTTCTTATAGTTCATATTGATTTATTTGATTGCTACACAATTTTTGTTGGTTTAATGGTTTATTTTGTAGGTAATAATCACTAAAATTGCAGAACTATTTTACTTAAGGTATACTATATTGTTTTCTTGATATTTGTTTTCATACAAGATTCTTAGTCTATGTACGTATGTTATATCTGATGAAGAATGTCAAATACCTGTGTTAAATCGCATAAAGATTATCGAAGGCAGCGTCTACCAAATATTTGAAAGGCAAAATGAATCTTCAGGCCCCTAAACTATTATTTTTTATTTCGTAAGGTCCCTAAACTATTATTTTTGTTTTAAAAAGTCACTGAACTGTTAAATTTTATTTCGTAAGGTTGCTAAACTATTTTTTTTGTTTAATGAAGTCCCTAAATTATTGATTTTTGTTTCAAACAGTCCTTCTTGACTGATTTTTCTAAATAATCTAATGGAACCATTAAGTAAAACAATGGTCTATATTGACAATTTTGAGAATGATGATGTGCGCATTTACTTAACGGTTCTGTTAGGTGATTAAAATAAAAGTCAAGAAGAATTGCGTGAAACAAAAATCAATAGTTTAAGGACTTCATTAAATAAAAAATAATTTAAGGACCTTTCCAAATAAAAATTAATAGTTCAGGGGCTTCTTAAAATAAAAAAATAGTTTAGGGACCTTTCGAAATAAAAAGTAATAGTTTAGGGACTTAGAGATGCATTTTGCCTATTCGAAATCAGAACTTTATGTTATTTGTATATCTGCATTCCATACAATTGATGCCTAAGTTTTTTGTTGTTTTGAAGATTTTTGTTTTGCATATTCTTATTTTACGTTTAATGATCTGATGAACATAAAGAAAATTCTAATGAAAAATTTGCGCGAAAGAAAGTTTTTCTCTAATTTTGACAATGATATAAAAAGTTCAAATTCAAAGAAATTAAAAATGATCAAAGTCGAGATTGAGAAAAATTAGTTGAATATGGATTAATTTCTCTTATATCTTCCCTACAATTCTAAACTTTTATTTGAATTTTCCAACAATTATAAATGTTTTAATTTTATATTAACTTTAAATTTTTTGAGAAATTAATACATTCTCTATAAAAAAATATCCTCAACAAAAAAAATATCGTCTCTTCAGAATGAAAAAAACACTTTAATATGAATACTTATAAAATTTTAATACAAATTAATTGTGCAGTCATAACCGTAAATCACACGGGTTCAATTACTAGTAAATACTAATAATAATGGACTTTTATTTGCAAAATACACACGCTCAGGCTTAACCCAATTTTTATAAAATAAACATTACAGAATAGACAAAAGTAACAGAATAGAATTACATTCATGAAAAACCCAAAAAATTAGGCCACACACTGTGAAGGATGTGATGAACTGATGTCGATGTCAACCTTTAATTTTATTTGATAAATTATGTTAGAATTTATTATTGTTTTATTCTATTTGATATATTAGTATTTGTTGCTAATAGTGTAAATTTTATAAATAAAGTCATTAAAAAAAATCATGGGCTGGGCTGGCCCGTGAGCCCGTACTGGGCTGGGCTGGCCCGTGAGCCCATACTGGACGGGGCTGGGCACCATTTCTGTAGGCCCTATTAAAAGATGGGCTTGCCCGACCCAGCATATGAACATGACTTGGCCCAGTGGATTGGGCCGAGCCGGACGATCCGATTTGCCACCTTTACTAAGAGTGCAAAGTGGGAGGGGGAGTTACTAGGAGATACAACATTTTTAGAACATTACTCTTAGGTATAAAATGGAGTGTAAGTTTTACCAAAATACCCCCACTTACCCTTTATCACCCCATAAAAATTTTGAATCTCATTTCCCCCAAGATATTCTTTTTTTATATTTTTTGGGCTTGTATTTTTTAAGTCATTCATTATTTTTGGGCCCGTATTTTTGGGCCGTATTTTTTTGGGGCCCGTATTTTTTGGGTCATCTTTTTTTTTTTCTCGAGACACTGTTATTTTTCTCGGGTCACTATTTTCGGGTTATCCTTTTTGGATCATTTATTTCCTTTTATTTTGATTTTTCGGGCATCTATTTTATTTAAATCCATAATTTTTTATTTATTTTTTCTCTCTTCAATTAAAATAATTTTTTGGTCAATTGAATTTATTTTCCCTCTCACCTTTTCTCTCATTTTGATCACAAAATAAAATCAAATGTGCACACTCGATTTCAAGTATACACATTCTGTTTTGAGTATGCACATTCATTTCCGAGTATGCACTCGAGTCGGGTCACAGATCCGGCCCCACCATTACTGAAAAACGTTGCTCAAACAGCAGCGGCGACGTCACAGATCCGGCGGCAATGTTGGCACTCATTAAATCATTACAAACCCACCATCATTACAGATCCGGCGGCAATATTGCCAATATTGCAATACGGGTTGAATCATTAAAACATAGTAATATTAGATTAATTCAGAAATTCCACCATCATTAATTTTCTGAACATATATGTAATCTCAAAACCACACGAATTCAACAATGCAATATTGCCAATCAATTTCTCTAATATTAAAAAATTAAATTAGCATATCAAAAAACTAGATCCAAAAAATAGCAACGCATTAATCAATATTGATGGTTCCAAGAAAGCCCCAAATTAAAACGGTAAAACAACGTCGTTTTGAGTTTCCCGACCGAAATTGAGAATAAAATTGGACATTGTCAAAGTTATTGAGAGAGAATCAACAACAAAAAAATTTATAAAAATAAATCTATTTAAAGTCAAATTTATGGGACCAATTATGATTCAAACTCGTACATAGTGGTCCGTCCTGTAATGGACTGTCATGGACACTGTCAAGTGGGTACTGGGACCGTATGCATTAATTCTAAATTAACTGTGTGGACCGTACTGGGAGTCGAATTCTGTATAAAGTAATTGATTCTAAATTAACTATGTGGTTGCAAGTCCCTGTCAAAAGAAACTAAGTGGTTGCAAGTTTGCGTTATAATTTGAGCAGTCCCACTTATTTATATGGACTTCGTTTCACATAAATTTGGTCCACGTGGGGAAGGAAATTATTCAGCTCACATATTTGTTCTACGGGACACCACATTATAATATAATTCACAATATTAATTACACTTATTGTAAATGACTTTCAATGTGTTGGTCCCGCAAAGAAACGAGCTTTTATGGGGGGAATCTGGCGTGTTTTTTTTTAAAGTTTTTTTCTTTTTTTTCATCGAACACTTTGGTCAAAGTTATCCTGATGATTTGGTCCCGAAAGACAAATCGCCTCGAGTCAAAGTCTATCTGAGACAGTGATCCTGAGATGCTTTCAGATACCTCAGATAATCCCAACTGAGTCCTGAGTTTTTCAGAGATCCTGAGTTGCTTGGATCAGATAACTAACTTACTGAACCTCAGAAGAGTTAGTTCAGTTTGGTAACTATCTGTTCTAGCTACTCAGATGTGCGGAATGGTTGGCCCTTAGTTTATACTCGTTTTAAGCTTTTACTGAAAACCTTCCTTTAATGGAATAGTGATTAGGTTGTGATTCAATTTATATCTGACTTCCAAAATTTTGATTCCAACTGAAATATCAGTGAAAATATGCTTTCAAAATATATGCAACAGTTAAGCAAAGCAAAACAGAAAGCAAAGAACACAGCAATTTATAGTGGTAATAAGTAAGAAATATACTAATATTATTCGGTCTATTTCCCTCGACTATTGTCACATAACGCTCGATGACTCAGACGATAGAGGTGGAATGCTTTGTTCGTTTCTGAAGAAGTTGGTTGGATCAACCTTACTCTTCACACCAACCAATCTTCTGAAATTGTTCTTGAAATACTTGAACCCCCAAACGCTGGCTTCACTGTAACTTGTGCTCCCAATAATGTTATTCCTCCCTATATCAAGATCCCTATAGTTAAAATAAGCCGCTCTCGGAGATTTTGTCACGTAACGACCCATGAAATCGTAGAGTCTTCTTATCGACTCTACCTTTTTCTCCGTTTGATTTGGGTTAGACCAATCCACCGAATAATGGATCATGAAAATGTTGCCTTTCCGATGTGGGAACGGAGTTTCGGATTCGGGGATAGTGTTCATTACTCCCCCATATGGGCTGAGCTGCAATTCAAATGCCTCTTCTTCTTCATTAAGAAAACTCCATATCTCTCTTAGACCATCAACCGAAATCGGACTACTCACAAAGTCCGATTTCCCTTTCGAATAAATCGGTGCATATATGCCCCGCGGAGTTGTGTCCAGCAATATATCGAGCGGCTGGTCCGAAAGACCCGCGAAAAAGAGCGTAGTTTCGACCCAGCTCATTTCGGTGCAGTCCTGTTTGACCAATCCCAGCTCCGGGAACTGCTCCTTCATTAGTGGCAGAAGATCGCGAGTGGGGCCCAAGTACAACGTCACAAACGAAGCTGATACTGTTCTGTTAGCGGTGGTCACGAAAAGCCTGATCAGAAGATTTTTGTCGACCTTATCCGCAATGTACTGCCACCTGTGCACCAGCTGCGTCGCGGTTTCTGACGTTCTGGTGACGTTGAAAAACGTCACCGTTTCGGGTATCGTAGCCAGTGTGACTTCAAATTCTATAACAATTCCGAAACTGGTCCCACCGCCTCCTCGTATGGCCCAGAAGAGATCCTCTCCCATGCTACGACGGTCCAGGATTTGGCCGTCGGCGTTGATTAGTTTGGCATCGATGATTTGATCGGAGGCGATTGAATACTTACGCGAAATCATGCCATACCCTCCGCCGCTGAAGTGGCCGCCCACGCCCACGGTGGGGCAAACGCCCGCCGGAAAAGCAAGCGTCTTGCTTTTTTTTCCAATTGCGTGGTACAATTGGCCCAATGTGGCGCCAACTTGAACGCGTGCAGTTTTTTTTTCGACGTTTATGGATATTGATCGGAAGTTTCTCATGTCGATTACGACGAAGGGGTCCTTTTCGGAGGTGTAGGAAAGGCCTTCGTAGTCATGGCCGCCGCTACGGACTCTTATCTGCAACCCGAGTTTCCTGGAGCAGTAAACTGCCGCAAGAATCTCGGATTCGTGAGACGGTGTCACGATGAGATCGGGCCCATCGCGAGAGGTTAACGATAGTGGTCTAAGATTTTGTGATTGCAGAAGAGAGGTGTATGATGGATTATCAGGGGTGTAAATCACACTGTTTGATGATGAAATATTCGAGGCTCCAATTTGACATTCGACAAAATCATTGGAGATTTTATTATAAGAATCTCCCAAGAATAAAAGGTTTGCAAAAAATAGAAAAAATGAAATAAGAGGGTATTCCATTGTTTTTTTTGGAAAAATAAATTGATCAAGTTGTGGTGCTTATTAGGACCTAAAACCCCTCCTATTTATATTTTTTGTGTGTGGACATGTATGTGATACTTAGCTTCCATAATATAAACGTGATAGATAGCTAGGTAGGGTAGACTTTCTTTAAAACCAGGGTAGGTAGGCTTTTTTTTTGAAACCAGGGTCGGTGCCATGTGGGAAATAAAGGCATGGCATGAAACATATGCTGAAGGAGTGTTATTATTATTAATAAAGGAAAGTAAAATGAGCAGAGGTGTTAGAAAAATAATACATATATAAAAAAATTAATTTTACATCTATTTATAAATTTGAACTTTTAGATGAGATTAAAAAAATGGCTAGATCTTGTATGCATTCAGATGCACCGTGCACTCATATTGTATTTTAGAAATGTGCTACTTGTTATACTGAAAAATGTAACTTATTTACACTGAAGCGTGCAACTATTTTTCCATATTAATAGTTGCACGCTTCTATGTAAATAAGTTGCACTTTTCAGTATAACAAGTCGCACGTTTCTAACATGCACTATGAGTGCACGATGCATTTGGATGTACATGAGACCCACTCTAAAAAATTTCATGGTAACAGAGTTTTTGGCTCACGTTTAGATCGCGGGTTCTATTTCCGCTGAAAGCAACTTCACCCATATTATATTGTCAACACAACGGGTCATAAGAGAATTTAATCAATGAATGAAGGGCAGTGTAAGAAAATAATATAAAAAAAATTAATTTCACACATTTTTATAAATTCGAACTTTAAATTTTTAGATGTGATTGAATTCTTTCAGGAGGCCACGACCGACCGATCCAAAATGAAAAGTAAAAATACAAAAGTTATGGAAGCAGGTCCAAAAGGCAGCAATAAGTCACAATCTGAATACAGCACCTACATTATATAAAATGTATCCCTCCTGTTTTAAATTGCTCAGTCACTATTTGACTTGTATTTTAACGAACGAGTTGTTTTTTAGTATTTGAAATGATAAAGAGATTTTTGAGGTGATATATGATAGTCCTACCTCTCGTCTATCCTACACCCCCTTAAAAATCACTTTATCATTGTTGGGAAATTAATTCCCCAAGGGCAAACGAAAAATAAATAAGAAATAAAACAATCTCCAATACAAGAATTTAACGTGGAAACTCCAAAATCGGAGAAAAAAACCACAACCCACCAAAGAGATCACTATATGATAAATTTCTACAATCACACATAATTCCTCTATTTCACTCAACCCTCCTACACTATTTCAAGTCTACAATGACTCTCACCTTTCTCACGAGACTCTATTAAAGAGAATATGAGAAAGGAATTTTAACTAGAATCAAACACTAGACTAAAGTATATTGATTGGTGCATTTGTAACAAAGACTAATGGGCTCCTTATATAGGATTTGGAAGCCCCCAACTTTGTTAAAAAATCGATGTGGGATTACAAGTTTTATTTTAACAATCAAAGTCCAACAATCTCCACCTTATTAAAAGAAAACTCCATTGTCTTCACCGACAATCATGATTCTTAAACCAAAGAATCACCATTATCAAAACAGAGAATAACCTACTCAAACATATGAGTAGAACACTTAGAATCAACCATTCTAAGAATTTCCTTCGGCACATGTCGAAAAACACCCGCTGAATTTTATGGTGCAACTTCTAGCTTTAGGCCTTCCTAGAAGTCCTTCAGCCGTCGACATCTTTCACCACACACCTTGCATCCATGCCAAACCAATGCACATGTGGTCCAACTAACATCATCACATCCTCGTTCATGGCAGTTGGACATGCGATGTTCATTTCCTCAATTAGAGGAAATCATCTTTTATCACAACGTTAGCAACTTTTTCGGAGTCATTTGCCGCCACCGCTCCACCTTGATTAGCTTCACCTTGACAGTTTCGCTTTAAATGCCCAGATTTCCCGCACTTCCAACAAATAGTGCCCTTGAAGTCCTTCTTCTTCCCTTTGCTAAAAGCCACCATTGCTGAATTTTCCGTTGAAGTTCGTCCTTACTTGTCAGCCTTCTTTCTTCAGAAAGAAGTTTTCCTGTGACTTCAGCAAAATTTAAAGTTTCCTTCCCATAAATCAAAATTAGTTTCATATGCTCATAGGAATGTGGAAGAGATACGATGTGTCTTAATGCCTTATCCTCATCTTCAATTTTCACTTCAATTGCCTCTAGTTCAAAAATAATACCATTAAGAGTACTCAAATGATCTGAAATTTTCATACCTTCGTCCATCCGCAAGGTGTGAAATTGTTCCTTCAGGTACAGCCGATTCTAAATGCCCTTTGCCTGGTACAGAGACTCCAACTCTTCCCACAACTCCTTGGCACTCAAAATCCCATGTATATTTACAAGAACACACTTGGCCAAACACAAACGTATTGTGCTTGCAGCCCTCAGATCCAGATCCTCCCAATCTTCATCACTCATACCAGAATCTTTGTTGGTGTTACCTTCAGCTGAACCTGGCCTTCCTCTCAGAGCCTTGTGTACACCAGATTGTATCAACACATCCTTAATTTGCACTTGCCACAAGCTAAAATTGATTCTTCCATCAAATTTCTCCACGTCAAACTTCATCACTCGAAGTCTTTGACATATCGTTTCTCCGCCCTTAATTAAACAATCGTCTCAAAAGAGACCCCCGAACCTTTCTCTAAAACAAATCTTTTCTGATGTGGAAGATCAGACTACGCTGCAACCACAGAGCATACTAATAATAACTAGAGACTAGACCCGGCTCTGATTGTTGGGGATTATACTGAAAAGTATGCTTTTTACTTTGTATAATCGAAACTGAATTTCCAGACTTATTTACTGAAATAAATTGTTTATCACTGATGCTTTAAATATGATTGAATGTTATATATATTTATTGCATAACTGTTCAATATTTCGTACGTGTTACACTGTAGTTAATTTAGTGATACCCGATCACAGAAGATTAAATTAACAGTCCCTTGTAACTAAAAGTACGCCATTCACGACCTAGATGGAAATGAACAACCATCACGAAAGGTTGAGGTGTAAGGCTCAGATTGGTTTGTCTTGACCAAGAGATTACACTAGTGCATGACTGATGCGCTGAATAGGACCTACAGGAGGATAAATTCTTCAGAACTGAACAAGGAAGAATTAGACCTCAGTGGTTCGTTGTTTCTTAACCTTCGTCCCTTAAATAGGATCACGTGGGATCGGTAACTATTGCTTTGACTTATCATGGGTAGCGAATCAGAGAGAGATTCAATACGTACTTTATCTTGGGCAATATTATTGGTCACATGTGATTGCTAAGATTTAATACGAAGAATCGTGTGCAAGTACGCTTGCTTGATTTGCCCCCTTGGGAGGTTCATAAGTTTTATCATACTAAATCTTGCAAGTGGAATTTGTTTCCGGTATGGATAATAATGTTGAACCGTTCCTTGACCAAGGACAAAAGATATTAATTAACGGAAAGCTATTTCAGTGGCTTGAATTAATTAATGGGCTAGATAATCTTAAACACGGGAAATAATGACCGGGAGCCATATTGACTGTAATATGGGTTAAGATGGATAGTGCAATATTAATTATGTAGTGGGATTAATTAATATTTATGGGCTTGAATTATATTGTGGCTCAATATTAGATATTCAAGATCCATTAGAAGGTCCAATCTTAATTCTCCTAAAGGCCCCCTGAGTAGCCCAACATATAGTCCAATAACTGAAAAGGTGATTAAAATAAAATAAATATTGTTGCTTATATTTCCTCATTATTTTCGAATATGGAATGAAGATATGTATTCTTGGAATACAAGATTATCTCATTAAATTCAAGAAATCTCCCACTTGGTTATTCATTGAGAATTTTCGAAATTTTTTGAAATATTATGGGCAAGAAAGATTTTCTTGATTTTCTTGAAAAGATATTATGGAAGATATGTATTTCTTGAAATACAAGAATATCTCATAAATTCAAGAAGATCCAAATCTTGGTTTCTTGTGCTAATGTTTTCGAAAATTACCCTTATTTGAGGAGGTGGGATTTTTGTGGAATATTTTAATTATGGGAAAAAGAATATATGGGATATATTCAAGATTTCTTGGTGACCAAGAAAAGTCTTTTCCCACATTGGAAAATCACAAAAAATTCGACCACCCTCCCTCTTATAAATAGGGGATGATTAGTTCATTCCCAAGTACAATTCCATGTGCTGGAAATATTAGCAAATCCACACAAGTGGTGCAACAAAGTTTATTTTTTCCTTTTGTTAATTGTTCGCGAGTATCCTTCCACCGGATTGTCGAGCAAGGGCTAAGGGAATACTTGGGAAGTCCTTTTGGTTAGTCCGTCCGACCAAAGCCACTGCCATCCCGAGAGGTACGTTCACGTAAACCCGTAGATTCCGCATGCGTAGGTTTTACGTGGCTTTTTATATGCATGATATGTTGTTGCAATTATTATTTGAATTAATATAGGATTAATTCATGCTAGTAATAATTAATGAATTAAATTTGTATTTAAATATTCACCCCGAATAGATCTGTGCGAATCATTCCCCAACAGCTCTGATACCACTTGTTGGGAAATTAATTCCCCAAGGGCAAACGAAAAATAAACAAGAAATAAAATAAAGAAATAAAACAATCTCCAACAAAAGAATTTAACGTGAAAACTCCAAAATCGGAGAAAAAAACCACGACCCACCAAAGAGATCACTATATGATAAATTTATACAATCACACAGAATTCCTCTCTCTCACTCAACCCTCCTACACTATTTCAAGTCTACAATGACTCTCACCTTGTACAATCACACATAATCGGCTCTGCTAGAACCCTAGATGGACTCAAATCCCCGCATTGGTATGATATTGTCCGCTTTGGGCCAAAGCCCTTGGATTTATTTTTGGGCATCTCCCAAAATGCCTCATATCAATTGAGATAGTGTCCATCCTAATAAACCCCATGATCCTCCCATATTATTTCGATGTGGGATATTGTTTGAACCCCAACAATCCTCCCCTCAAACAAAGACCACCGAGCCTCCCCTCAAACAATCCACTCTATCTAGGTCAACACCGCCTAGTCCATAGAGACCCCCGTTTTTTCACCAAGGCTTCACCGTCTTATTTGTTTAACACCGGGGACTACTCCAAACCGTTTCGCCTGGGACCATGGCTCTGATACCACTGTTAGAACCCTGGATGGACCCAAATCCCCGCATTGGTATGATATTGTCCGCTTTGGGTCAAAGCCCACACGGATTTATTTTTGGGCATCTCCCAAAAGGCCTCATACCAATTGAGATAGTGTTCATCCTAATAAACCCCATGATCCTCCCATATTATTTTGATGGGGATATTGTTTGAACCCCAATCATTTCATATACTAATAAAAAACTCACTCGCTAAAACACGAGCCAAACAGTATCTGAGCAATCTAAAACAGGACGGAGGGAGTAAATATTTTTTAAATGACATTGAATAGATCATTTAATTCTGGTGAAATACTTGGAGAAAATAACATCATAATTTCAAATGAAAAGAAATAGCTATCGTAATTGAAAAATGAAAAATTAAGGGCCCGTTTAATGAAGGTTGATAAAGTAACACTCATGTAAATCAGGTATGTACATGATCTCTATCACTATTATGCACAAAAAATATCACTTTTATGCATAAAAACTATTATTATTTAAAACATATTTTATTTTTCAAACAGTGATGATTTTTTTTGCATAACAATGATAATTTTTTATACATAATAATAATATTAGAAAAAAAAAAAAAAATCACTATGAACTCGGGCTTACATAAGTTTTTGTTGTGAATAATTAGAATGAATGGGAATTAAAATAAGATACATGATGGGGTATCATGAAAAGTACATCAAAGATCGATTTCAGATAGGAAAGAGTAGTACATTCCATATTTCTACTTCTAGAATGGCACCAAAAAGTCATTCAATAACTTACTCAACCAATGAGTAAAAAACTAAAATCATTGAACAGAACAGTTCCTTGCATAACTAAAGACGGAGTATATGCTATAATCTCGTACAATTGCATGAGGATTCATATGAGGTAAAATACATGATGGAATATGAAAAGTATAACAAATGATCTTATTCATATAGAAAGGCGTCATAAAAGTGTAAAAACTACATAAATTGCGTCTCAAAATCATCGATTTTTCAGTACATTCTTTATTTCTATTTCAATAGTGGAACCAAATAAATTCATTACAATTATCTTATACATAACGAAATAAATTAGTAAATCATTCACTATTCCTCACGAATAACATATCTTAATCATCTCCATTTTTCCAACTTAAGTGCAGGGGAGGAATACTCTGTTCATTCCTGAAAAAATTCTTTGGATCAACAACGGTCTTCACCCGAAAAAGGCGATCAAAATTGTTCTTGAAATATTTCAAACCCCAAACGCTTGCTTGCGCGTAGCTCGTCTTTCCTTCATTATTATTCACTCCAATGTCGAGATCTCTGTAATTGAAGTACGACGCCCTCGGGGAGTTCACAACATAAGGAGTGAAGTAACCGTAAATTTTTCTAATCCAACTTATATACCTCTCTGTATGTTGAGCCTCCTCTGCTTCCCAAAACACCATATTATTCAATTTGTACAAGTTACCTGCTCTGTGCGGAAATGGGGTGGCCGATTCAGAAATTTCAGCCATTCGTCCGCCATAAGGGTAGAATGTGACCGCGGATGCCTTTGCTTCGCTTTCGTAGTGAAACTTCCACATGCCTTCGATTCCCTTCTTCGAAATGGGACTCTGCACGTAGTTCGATTTTCCTTTCATGTGTAGCGGGGGAATCGTTCTGTTGAGAAGAATTTTATCGAGTGGTGATTCTATCGGTACAGTCTTCTCTCACCAAACCCAACTCTGGAAAACTTTCTTGCATCATTGGAAGTAATCGGTGGATCCCGCCGAGGAAAAGCGAGTGAAAAGTAGCGCCAAGTGAGATGTTCCTTGGGCTGGAATCCGGCCTTCGTGTGAGGTAACTCGTCCGTCCTGCTTCGATGTAGATGAGCAAATCTTTGTCGAAATGCGGGGCCACGTATTGCCAGCGGTGAATGAGTCGAGTTGCATTTTGTTGCAAAGTCCTGTGGACTGTGAAAACAGTCACTCTTTCTGGAACGTCAACAAGTTGTATCTTCCAGGCAACGATTACTCCGAAGCTGGCACATCCCCCGCCTCTAATCGCCCAGAAAAGATCCTCGCCCATTGACTTTCTGTCGAGAATTCTACCTATAACATCGACTATTCTTGCATCCACGACATTGTCTGCAGCCAGGCCGTATTTCCTCATTAACGGGCCGTAGCCACCTCCACTGATGTGCCCACCGGCATATATTGAACAAGACGAAGATGCTAGTGTCTTTCATAATTCAAGTCGTATTTGTCTTGAGTGGGTTTTTCTATGGCCGCCAAAATAGGGCCCAATTTTTTAATCTCAATTCATCCGCTGAGCAGGTTTGACCATTCTGCTCTGTTATGTGAGCGATTATAAAGAAAAGGATATCTGTTAATGACGAAAAGTTTGAAAAACATAAGAAACAAACTTCAAAAGTTGAAAAAGTAGCGGGGTTGAATCAAAATTGGTGTATGTGAAAAATGGAACATTTTTACCTTATTTTATCTCATGTACAAATAATTGAGAAAATTATGCATCTAACTTTTTCATAGCTAAAGCAAAATTGCCTATAGAATGTGAACATGAGCCAGATTAATCCCACACATCTGTTGGCATATTAATTATAGTGGATTGCAAATTGCAATACTATAATTTGGGTTAATTATTATGAGATACAAAATTGGGAGTCCAATTTCTAATAGGTACACACTTTTAAAACCATTATTAGGATATACAAAATTGGTATAAAAAACCATATGTGCCCTTCTTTTACTTTTCACAGCTGCCACCCCCACCCCACGTCTATACAACTACAAGGCAAAAGTAAGGCTTCCTTATTTTCAAATTAGTTTTTATCTCTCTTAAAACACTCTATTTCTCAGTTCCAAAAACCACCGATGGATAAGGTTTCCAGCGCCGTTAGATTCTGACCAATTTGAGACCGATTCTTGGATCGAAGATAGGTTAGTGAATTTTGGTGATTCTGTTTGCGAAGAAGATTGAAGAAGAAGATATGAGAGTGGTGAAATTGGATTTGATATTTTAAGAATTTTAGGACAAATTAAATTAAATTGATTTGTAATTGTTCATACCCCGTTTTTGGTATGTCAATTGATGCATAATCAAATCTGTGAACCACAATGCTTACATAATGGTTAGTGCTTAAAGATAAGTTTGTTTGTTTTTGGCAGATTGCAATTAGTGGGAAAGGTTTCTTCAAAGCTTCAGTGGTTGCTGCAGACTTGATAATGAGTAACAACATCCTTCGCATTGGGAAGGTGAATTTGATAGGAGAGCGTGATACTCTTTCTTGGGAGAAAGATGATTATGGTGCAAGAAAGAAAGATGGTTATGGAGAAGATAGGAGAAAGTAAAGAATGTTGTGTAACTTTTTATTATTATTTATGTAATTAGTGCTATATTTTTTGTTAAAATTTATGATGTAATTTTTTCATATTTTATCTGGATTTGCAATTTTCTAATGCGTATGTAATTTATATTGTTGGTGTGTGCATTTTTTTATAGTGGATGTGCATTTTTTATTGTGAGTGTGTGCAAAATTTTAAATTAAAGGATAGATGAAAAAAAAAGTATTAGGTGTGCAAAATTTTTTATGGGTGTGCAGAATTTTTTTTTACGAGTGTGCAGAATTTTGAATAAAATGAAAGATAATTTAAAAAAAAATTAGGGTCGATGGATTTTTTTCATATTTTACGAGTGTTGTTGGTGTGTGCATTTTTTTTTATTTTTTTTTTATTGTGTGTGCAAATTTTTTTTGCTAATATTAATTTTACAGATATTTAAAATAATTAGTAAATTTTAAATTTTGAAATATGCAAATTAAATAAAAGGATAGATATGCAAATTAAATCTGAAATCTAAATTATGCAAATTAGAAATGTTCAGTAAAATTCAAATTTTAAAATCTAAAATTTAAAAATTTTTAAAATACAAAATTATTAAAAATATTTAGTGCAGAAAAGTCAAATTTTAAATGTGCATAAGGGCTCATTTTGATTATTGAAGCACTTAAGGGCATTTAAGTTTTTACTACTTATTTTTTGAACCTAGGAGTAAGAGTTAAAAATGGTGGTACTTAAGAGTAAGAACACTCTATAAATGACACCTCATTGTAATTGCCCCCACTACTACACATTTGAGATTGGAGAGCTCAACTTGGACAACCCTTTTTTTGAATAGCTCTTCAAGTGGTCCCTTGGAGAGCAGTTCTATTAAAAAAAAAAGACAGCGGTTAAAAACCGCTGTCCAAGATCAAATCTTAGACAATGGTTCATAATTCATTGTCTAAAAATTTGGAGAGCGGTTTTGAACCATTGTCCAAAAAAAAAAAACTTGAGAGCGGTTCATAACCGCTCTCCAAGTTAATTTTTTTTTTATAAAGGCTTGTATAATTACACTGAGCAGTCTTCATTGAGCGGTTTTTTTTTATTTTACAATTTTTTTATTTCTAATTACACTAATCTTATTTTAAGTTTTAACTTCCAAAATTTCTAACTTTCTCATTATTAAATTTCCAGATCAAATGTTATATATTTAACCACTCTAAAAATTCACTATCTCTTTTTTTTTTTAGTTCTTTTATTATTCTACATTTTTTTTATTTTTAATTAAAGTTTAATTAAAATTTTCAAATCTAATCTTAATGAAATTAATAATTTCTTTAAGAATTCCGCTTAACATGTGGGAACGTACATGTACTAGTTAACTTCTAAAATCCTTCATTGTATTTTCTCTCCTCCCCAAGTGTAACACTCTTTTCCATTCACATTAAATCACGGAAAAATTTGAACAAGCCTCTTAAACAATTGTCTCTCTTCCATCCAACTTTAATAAATATTACTCACAAATATTAAATCATTGGCAGACAAATCAAATTCAAAGTTAGTTGAAAAAAATGGATTGAACCAAACCCATTTTGACTAAAAAACCAGAAAATAAATTTATGGACAATGTAAAATAAAACCAATTAAAACTCGTTGAAATATAGGAAGATGCCAACTTCTTTGTATTTGAAATTAATTAGGTCAATTCAAAAGTTAATTTTAATTAAATTTTGTAAAGTACAAGTAAAAAATATAATTTTAATTTAATTTAATTTAATTTAATTTAATTTAATTTAAATTTAAATTTATATAAAAAAATTATTATATAAAAATGTGATTGAATTAATAAATGAGATAATTGAAAAAAAGAATTTTAAAAAAAATTGTAAGAAAAAACGATTTTTAGAACATATAGAATTAATTTCATTAAGTAAACGCAAAGAAAGCAAGTGCTTGAATTGATTGATCCAAAGCGCCAGCGCCCAAGGTCCCGTTTTCGGTCCCCCATGGGAGCGAATAATTGCCTCAATTAATTGGGAGGCTTGGTGGCTTATATATGAGATGCTTGGTGGGCCCGTGCCTAAAAATCAAATTTTTTTTTTTAAAAATAGACAAATTTGAAAACCGTATTTGTTTAATCTTGCTTACTGCAATGTTTCAAAACCGTTGTCCAAGTCGCGATTTCTTGGACAACGGTTTTTATCATTGTCAAAGCTTGGACAATTGTTTTTGGAGAAAAATTTTTATAACAATTTCTCAATGTCATTTTTCATTTGTCCCAAGCCCAAATGTGTATTAGTGCCCAATGGAAAATGGGTGTTTTTACCCAAATTTCATAAGAAAAGGGGATTTCTATCAACTTCATAAAAATAATAAGTTTTATACCCAATTTTGACATAAAAAGACTCAATTACCCTTAAGTTAAATATATTCATCTTTCTCTTTTATTATTCATTTCTCACCTACACCACTTATGATACATATTTACTCTATCTACTCTCTTCATCATCTATTTTCAAAATTATGTTAAGTAACTTTAATAATTTATTTTTTCTTCTTAACTTCAATTCTTCATCATGTATTTCAGTAATTTTCATGCATAAAGATATAAGAAAATATTTGTTTCACTGGATATAATTCTTTCTATCGAGACAATATTCAAAGTTTGAATACTATCTTGATAGATATAAAATTTATCTCGCTGGGTATAATTCTCCCCATAGAGACAGTATTCAAAGTATGAATATTTGAATATTATCTCGATATATATAAATTTTGTCTCGCTGAATATAATTCTTCCCTATCGAGATAGTGTTTAAAGTATAAATATTTGAGATAGTATTCAAACTTTGAATATTGTCTCGATGGGAAGAATTATATCCAGCGAGACAAACATTTTTTTATACTTTAAACATTATCTTGATAGGGAAGAATTATATCCAGCGAGACAAAATTTATATATATCGAGACAATATTCAAAGTTTGAATACTATCTCGAATATTCATACTTTAAACACTATCTCGATAGGGAAGAATTATATCCAACGAGACAAAATTTATATATATCGAGACAATATTCAAATATTCATACTTTGAATACTGTCTCGATGGGGAGGATTATACCAAGCGAGAAAAATTTTATATCTATCGAGATAGTATTCAAACTTTGAATATTGTCTTGATAGGAATAATTATATCCAACGAGATAAAATTATATTCAGCGAGACAAACATTTTTTTCACTTAAGGGTAATTGAGTCTTTTTATGTCAAAATTGGGTAGAATACTCATTTTTTTATGAAGTAGATAGAAATCCCCTTTTCTTATGAAAAAAGGGTATAAATCTCACCACCCCTGCCTAGAGATGTTAATTAAAATTAGGCTAAAACGGGCGACCCATTTAAACCTATTATATATTTGTTAAACCTATTGCCCATTTAAAATTGGGCCTTTTTGCCCGGACCGATCGGGCACCGATTAACGGGCTAGCCTAACCCATGAGTTAACCAAGCCAGCCCGCTTTTATATTTATATATACTCAATTTTTTATTTTTTTTTTTTATTTTCTAATTTTTTAATTAATTTTTTTTAAAGTTTTTTCACAAATTTAATAAGGCAAAAATCAATTATGGCCAATCAATTACAAATTAAATATTTCTATTTGATTTAGTCAATTAATAATTAATCCTCTCCAATTCAATATTTTTTAACAGTTTTGAATTTCTATTGAATAAAATAAATTTAAAATATTAATCTAATAAAAATAAATATAATTTTTTAAAATTCTATTATGAAATTTGTTCTAATATGAAAATAAAAATAAAATAATATTATGGTATTAATTTATAAATGTGATAAAAATTTTATTTATTAACTAATTTCATGGAAATTTGTTATGTTATTAAAGATGATGGGAACTAATTTTATATTTTGAACATTTGTTATTAAAGATGATGGGGCGGTCTGGATCGAAATTTTTGTCATTATGTAATGTTAATGTTTGAACTTTTTTTTTTAATTTTTTTTTTGAGCCCCTTATGGCCTTATTAGCCCAAAACCCGCTAGGGTTAGGGTTAGGTCTCAACTATTAGAGGCCCGCTTAAAATGAACCGCTACCCCTTAGGGCCGAAAACAATGACCCGAAAATAGTGACCCGAAAAAAATGATAGTGTCTCAAAAAAAAATTCCCAAAATTACGGGCCCTGAGAAAATACGACCAAAAAATACGGGTCCGGAAAATAGAAAGAATATCTTGGGGGAAAATGAGATTTAAATTTTTTATGAGGTGATAAAGGATAAGTGGGGATATTTTGGTAAACTTACACTCCATTTTGTACCTAAGAGTAATGTGCTAAAAAGGTTGTATCTCCAAGTCTAAATCAGGTGACACTTGACAAAGCGTCATTATAGACTAATATTTTAGTGACGCTTTTTCGCGTCACTAAAACCAATTTTTCTAGTAGTGACACTTCGGACGGTGACTTGTTGCTGCCCTTTGGGATTTTTTTTTTTTTTTTCTTTAAACCTACATCCATAACTTTTGTATTTTCACTTTTTCATCTTTGGTCGACTGGCCCGTAGAGGCCTCCTCCTTTTTCGCTCTCCTTTATTACGTTCAACTCTTCAATCCACTTACACATTGTCATTTTTTTATTCTTATCAAGTGTGTAAGCGACTTTCATGATATTTTTCTGTATTCTCATCATTTTTTAGGAAATTACATGCCCTCTGTATTCATGATTGTGTGGAACACATTATCAAACATACATTCTTTTCGATGAGCATCACATCCCAGTTGTGTCGAATCAAAAGTGAACTTTGACTTGAACAAATTTTACCAAGCAAATTAACTAGCTAATCCCCCTAAAGTATAAGGGTTCGTAGTAGTATCAAGAAAAGTAAACGACCAAGTAGTACGACCACGGGAGGAGCTAGTGCAATGGACCCCTAAAACTATGTGTTGTCATTCTAAGGGAATAATATTTTTAAGGACAATAACTTTTGGGGTTTGTGTTTTAAGAACAAAAATTTTACAGGCTTGGAAATATAGGACAATATATTTTAAAACTTGTAAATATAGGACAATATTTTTTAAAATTTATAAATATAGGACAATATATTTTAAAAATATGTAAATGTAGGACAATCGAGCCCGAACCTCACATGATATTTCAGCCCGATTTGGACTTATTCGGGGTCAATTGTCCTACATTTACAAATTTCAAAATATATTGTCCAATATTTACATATTGTAAAACATATTGTCCTACATTTCCAAGTCCGTAGAATTATTGTCCTTTAAACACAACCACCCCAAAATTATTGTCCTAGAAAAATATTTTTTTCGTCATACTAATGTAGTTATGGGCAAAGATTTTTTGTTCTAGACTAAGCACAATTAATAGCAAACAAGAAAATAAACAACTAGCAACTAACTTCAAAGAAGTGCAAATAAGAGAGGTATGCTTTGGATATTTTCCACCTAGTGATACTAAGGGTATTGATTATGTCTTTTCTATGTTTCTATTTGGATGTTTAGGGGCAAATTACTCAAGATTCTTAATGAATTCGATAGAGAAAATGCTATGAAGAGAAATTGTTTCCCTTCGGGTAGTCTTGCAATAAGGTGTTCCCACCTAATCCCCCACTTAATTCAAATCTAAGTCCAAATTAAACATCTAACTATAGGAGTTCTAACACTAAATATCCTCTCTCGAATGGATAAGTAGTGTAATTGACGCATTAAGTTAATTTTCAACTCACAAATATGCATTTAGTCATGCCTATACAACTCTCGTTTATAGTAAGCATACTTTTACACATATATTAATAGAAGAAAACCAATTAAAGCACAATAAAGCTCATAAATAAATACCAACTCAATTTTCACATGGTTTCAAACCCCCAAAGCATAGAAAGTATTAGCCCATAAATTTTAGAATAAAACTCATGACTAAAATAGTCCCACACTCCATAAACAATGGAAAAAAAAGACTAAAGGGTAGAATTCACCTAGCAATGGTGATTACAACTTGGATGACCATAAAATCCTCTCTCTAAACTTGCAAGAAAATGAAGAAATTAAACAACACCTGAAACTATGTGAAATTATGTGAGAAAAGCTACTGGCAAGTGAATGAGAAGTGTGTAATGGTATGGGGTCCAGCTGCTTCCATCATCCAAAACAATTCCTCATCGCAAAACACAGCCAAATTGATTAACTTGATTTTCAAATGTTGACGGGCTGATTTCAGACTTAATTGGGCCGTAAAATTGGGCCAATTAAGTGGCTGAATTAACGGTTGTTGGGCCTCATATTGTGACTTGATTTTCATATTGTGACTGAATTAACTTGATTTTCATATTGTGGCTAACAGCCTTGTTTTTTCCTTTGCCAACTTTGCTTTCTAGCGTGAATACCCCAATAGTTGTCTGGCTCACACGACCAACTTTGTTTTCTAGCGTGACTGCTTCAATAATTACCAAGTTTGTTCCCTCTTGTTTGTTCAATTTTGTGTTTTTTCTTCAGTTAATTCATGAATTTTAATTAATCAAATTGTCAAGTTTCCGGGCAACAAATGTGCATATATACAACCTTTTCATCCACGAAGATAATAGGAAATAATAATGCCACATGATTATTCTCAATACATTTTATATTTACAATATCTTATTGCATTGTAAATCATTACATATTATGAGTCATTTGCTACCGTTGAGCAAATACCTGGGTTTGATCAATAGTTGCATTCTTAATAAATTTAAAATGTTAGATATGAATTACATTGATTATGGGCGGATTAGCACAAGGACAACATTGGACTGGACTCAGCACAAGGACAACATTGGACTGGACTATAGCCCAGTGCAAACCCAAAACGATAACCTAAATATATATATATTTTTTATTGGCCATGTTATTCACACTCATAAAATTGGTAAGTACACACACTAGATTAATATACATACGAAATTTTAATACACCCTCTAATTATACCAATTATACCCTTCAACAAATAAACGGCCTCTCCCCCATTTCTCATTTTTCTCTTCTAAATTTCCGATCTCAAACATAATTTATTGTTACCCCGTGTATACACCTCTACCACCGCTAAGAATGGGGAAAATATTGAAATTTTTCGATATAATGTACTTATCGAGGCAAAACGCATTGAAATTTTCAATGATAATGCTAGCATTGTATTTGGAGATATTTGACGCAATCACTCCACCTTGACCAAGAACACCCTGTGCAACTCACATTGTATCAGCCCTCTGAATCTTTTCATATTTCTCCATGTCAAACTCCTTGACATATAGTTTCTCCACCCCCTAATGAACAACCGTTTTACAAGTATTCATAACGTAACATGGGTCACATGGTAACAGTGTTACATATTACTAAAAAAACACGTGTTACTACATGAACAAAAAGTGTTACCATATAAAGAAAAATGTGTTACCACAAAAATAAAACCAGTACAAGCACGAAAAGAAATTTCAGTCCAAAATTACAGATTTAAGGAACAAGTTGATGTGTTACTACATGAACAAAAGGAGTGTTACCATATGAGCAAAAGAGTGTTACTACATGGAAAAAAAACAGTACAGACGCAAAAAAATCTTCAGTCCAGAATTACGGATTTACAGAAACAGAAATAGTGTAGAAGGATTTGAAAAACTGCTTCACAAAACATAGGAAATCACCTGTTAATTTTTGCAAGGATGAGAAAATTGAAGAAAGCAAAAAGAATATGGAAGAGAAAGAGAAAAGGAAGAACAAGAGAAGAAGAGGAAAAACCTAGATACGCACCACCATCAAAATCAACGGCGATTTGGTCGCGTTAGTTTTCCTAACGAAAGAGGAAGTAGAAGAAATCATTTGTGCTTATTCGAACACTTTGTGAAGAAGAAGAAGAAGAAATGTTTCACTTTTCCACACCAATCGATGCATGAAGTCGTGAAGATGAAGGAGGAAACCCATTAACCCGCCAGCAATCTGCCCTAACCCGGCCCTATTTTTTGACCCGCGAAAAAAAAAGCTCAATTGCACATATCACTTGTACGCAGATGCATACAAGTTTTTGTGTAATTCTAATTTTCCGTCGAGCCTTCTTCTCGCTGGGCCAATTGTAAGCATTCTTGAGCCCACGACCCTTGTATATATGCATCACAAACCAACTACAAAAAAGACGGTGTTTCGACGGTTTTAGCACGGTTCAAACCGTCGCAAATCATAGTTGAGACTGTTTTAGCGACGGTATTTCATCCGTCTGAAAAACGAGGGTCTCTAAGATTTAACGACAATTTTTCCCGTCCATCGACGTCATAGTACCGTCGTTAACAACGACACCTTTCCATCGGTATTAGGGACGGAAATTTCCGTCTAAAATTGCGACGGTTATGATTAGCGACGGTAAAGGCGTCGCTACATCCATCGCCATAACCGTCGCTAAATCGTGAATTTTTTTTAAAAAAAAAATGGCTCACTATTGTTCGATGCCGGGCCCAGGGGGCACCCGGGCGTGCACCGAACCGCCCGGGCATGCACAAATACCTTAGAGGGTATTGATATAGCCATCCGAGAAACCGTTTGATGTAGTTCCACTATATGTGTCTACGGGTGTCTCGGTTAGTGGGAGCAATGCGATACTCCTTTGACTTGAGGTCAATATGCACGACATGTGTGGAGTGATGAACTTTGACCATGACCGATGCTTGCACCCTTCCATGGGTAGATATAGCTTGGATTGGGTTCATCACGAAGTGCATGTGCGTGGTATTTGAGCCAAGAAAATGATTCATTCCTCAAAGTGGATTTAGAGAGAATACTCACCTTCTCATCATAATTGGATCAAAATCATTGGCCAATGCACGTCAACTTGGACTTTGTGGCCAAGTGTTACATAAGTGATCAATATTAGTGATTGGAGATAAAGTGATTAGTTATTTGAATAGACACTTCATCAAGTTCAAGGCTAATCGAGTATTCGTGAATGAAAGGAGGAAATCGTAATAGCCCACGTTACAGTTACAGGTAGTTACATGTTTCTCGCAACGTACCTCATATATTGAGAATGTCTGATTTATTAACTAGGGTTCAATTAAGACCGTTAGTTTGACTAATCGCTCGGAATATGAGGCCTATGGGTCACAAAACAAGTAGTTCCCTTTTACGGATTATAGTTGGTTGATTAAATGTTAAATTGGATTTAATATTTAATGTATGGAGAAGTAATTAATAATAGATTAATTTGGAACTAATTATTATTAATATTTAATTAAATTTGATTTAATTAAATAAGAATTCCCAATAATTATATTTGGAATATAATTGTAGGATTTAATGTATATGGAAATAAATCGTAGAGATTTTCATATAAGGCATTTAAATCCGTAGAGATTTATATTTAGGGAATTAAATTAAAAGGAATTAATTTAATTCAAGATTAGGGTTGTATTTCCCTAATTGGGCTAGCTTAAGATTTAAGTTGGGCCTCCCTATATATACAAGCTCTTGGGAATTCACAAACAACGTTACTTCATATTTTCTCCATAAGATCTAGAGTTTGGATTTTCCTAGCAAATCTGTCTCGGGATTCAAGCTGGTAAATCCGTGCAAGTCCGTAATTAGGGATTACGTGGATACCGTAGTAGAGAAATCTGCTCTCGAGTTACTGTAAGATTTCTCGTTATGATTATTGTAATCTGTATGCAATTAATTGTTCATTATTGGTGAACTTTAATTTCCGTTGTGCATGTGATTACGTGTTTTATGTGCCTCTATTTTCCAACAGTGGTATCAGAGCTCCAGGCTCTTGTTTAAATTGCATTAAAATATGATTTTTAAATTAATTTTTTTTTTTATAAAATCAGTGGGGCACGGTTTATTATCCACCGCACCCCTTATTTTTTTTATTTGTCCCGGGTTTGCTTGTCCCCTTCGTCTTCGCCGAGGACCCTGAATTAGGGTTTCCCTCTTTTTCTCCGCCGCACTGATTCACACGTTTTGGACCTCGGCCGACAATGCTTACGCCGCCGTCGCCAAGGTCGGTCTTTGGAACCACGCGCATCGCGATTTTCTTGAGGAATTTAAACTTGACTCGACTCCCAAACCACTCCGATCCCGTCTTAGAGGCGTTGATCTTCTCCGCCTCGATTCATGGCGAATCGCTGCCGATTCTCTCCGATTTCGACGTTGGTCTCTTGAATTATTCGCGTTAACTTTAATTGGCGGCGTGCCCATCTCGGCTCACGTTTCAAGGTGGCGCATCAAATTGGATTAAAATCTGGGAAATTAATTTTTTTTTTATAAAATCAGTGGAGCGATTATCCACCGCCCTTATTTGTTTTATTTGTCCCGGGTTTGCTTGCCCGCCGACTTCGTTGGGTTGCTTGTGCTTTCGATTCATCGGTTTTGAACGAGAGATCGACCAGGTCTTTAGTCTTGAACCAGCTCTTACCCCTCCGTTTAAATGCTTCTCCGCCCGATTCATCGATGGCCGTTGTTCGGGGCTTGGCGTCCGCCACGCTAAGGTGGCGTGACATTGGTGACCCGCGTCGGATCGCTGGCGAACCATGTCGTGTTGCCTCATCGACTCTGTTCATCTTTGTTTGGGACCTAGACTGCTTCGATTGTTTTGGTTCCTTGGTTGGATTGAATGGATGAATTAATTTGATTAATTGTGATGCGATTTTGATTCTGAAATTGGGTTAATTTGGTGTTTGGACTTCGAATTGGATTCGATTTGGTTGGGTGATGATGTAGGAGGGCTATTTTGCAAATTCGATTTGAGACAGGCCCTCCCGTGCAAATTTTAGAAATTGCACCTAAGCCCCCAGGATTAAAATAAAAAAAATTAAATTTTGGAATTTTATTGGATATAATTCTGAGATTAAAATTTCGGTTGGACCGAGATGATTAATTGGATTAATCAATTTTAATAATCAATAAAATGAATCTTTAATGAATTTTAAATTCGTTTTTAAAACGATTTATTAAAACCCACTGTTAACTTGTTTAATCATTTTTTTTTTCAAATTAATTAACGTTTAAGTCCGCATTATAATAATTTGGGTAGGCGGCGCCCAATAAATGTCAGACCATGTTAAATGCTTGGGTAGACACGCCCAATTATTTGTGAGTTTGTGTATATCATGTTTGGGTAGGCGGCGCCCGTAATTGCTCAAATATGACTTAGACTTCATGGATCTCGATTAAGCAATTAATACCCCGCCTTTTAAAATATGGTTTTCTCACTAAAATATGGTTTTCTCACTAAAATATGGTTTTCTCACTAAAATGTTCCTCACTAAAATATGGTTTTCTCATTTACTTGATAAGATGTCTTCCATCGAAATTAAAAGTAAACCGGAGATTTCGTTCCAATGAGTACTTAAAGACCCTCGTCTTTTGCTCGGATCTACATCTAACGGGACTTTTATAGGGACATGAAAATGTCGCCGCTTGATGGTTGTAAACCAACTTAACTTTGTTTCGCTAGCCCTCGCGGGGAACAAAGGGTAAGTGACATCAGTCGAACTAGGTTCGACAAACTAGGAGTTGCAACCTGGCAATTGGTTTGGAGACCTACCAGTTATGTTGTCATAATGATCAGCCCTCACTGGGATTATGATAGTAGTAATGTGGATCCTAGTCCGTTATGATTTATATTAGATATAAATTCGTACTTTTCCGATGAGGTCGTTAAGTATGTGAAAATAATGGAGACAAAATAAATTGAAAGGCCATGTTTATTTTAATTGCTGAATATTGATCATAGGAATTATGTGTTTTAATTCCCGTTTTATTTTATTTCTCTAGGATTGTTGAAATGAATAACTTGTCATTGAGAAGCATTTTGGAAACGAACAAGTTGGCTGGGCTAAACTTTCTCGACTGGTTCGTTTGGTGCTCAGGCAAGAGAAGATTTAGTACATGTTGGACACGCCAATCCCTGCAACCCCAGAGGCTGGTATTGAAGAGGCTGAAGCGTTCGACGCTGCAACCCAAAAGAAGCATCAAGAGGATGCTTCCAAGGATCAGTGTGTTATGCTACTCGGAATGACTCCCGAGCTGCAAAGGCAGCATGAGAAGATGCTTCCCTTCGAGATGATTAAGCATCTGAAGGATCTCTTTGATTCTGAATCTCGTTATGAGATTTATGAAGTGATGAGAGATCTGTTTAGATGCCGATTGTCCGAGGGAGGGAAGGTTTCTCCTCATGTATTGAAGATGATAGGGCTAATCGAGAAACTTGGTCGTCTGGGCATTGAGATCAAGACCAACGTTGCTGTTTATGCCATTCTTCAATCCTTCCCGATTCATATTCGAGTTTCGTAGTAAACTTTAATATGAATAAGAAGGAATCGACCATGCCCGAGCTGCATAACATGCTCAAGACTTTTGAGTCCTCCACTACTAAAGAGAAGCCCGTACTCATGGTGAATGCCTCTACTTCTTCTGGTCCGAAAGGAAAGAAGAAGAGGAGAGGCAAGCCAAAGAAAGGCTCTAAGCCTAGCTTCCTTAAGCCTAAAGGTGGAATTCAAAAGAAGGATAGAGTGGACAAGGATGTATGCCTCCACTGTAAGCAGAGGGGGCATTGGAAGAAGGACTGTAAGGTTCTAGTAGTTGAAAAGAAGACACAAGGTGTCTCAGCCACTGGAACAAGTATGTTTGTTATTGAGATAAACATGTCCACAAATGATACTAACTGTTGGGTATTAGATACCGATTATGGCTCACATATTTGTACTAACGTGCAGGGTCTCAAGCATAGCAGGGCAGTTAGGCCGGGTGAAGTCGCCCTACACGTTGGGAATGGAGCAAGAGTTGTTGTTGAACGTGTTGGCGTTTATGTTTTAGACTTACCCTCTGGCTTTAGACTTGAACTAAATAATTGTTATTTTTTTCCTTCTATTACCCGCAACATTATTTCAATTCCGATGTTGGATATTGAATGTTTTTCCTTCCATTTTGCAAATAATAATTGTTATTTTTTGCTTAATGGTGATGTGTATGGAAATGCTCCTTTATCTAATGGTTTATATTTGTTGCATTGCGGACATAACATTCTTAATATACAAAACAAACGACTCAAACTTAATAATCATGAAAACCCGACTTACTTGTGGTATTGTAGGCTTGGTCATGCAAATGAGAATAGGATAGCAAGGTTAAGAAAGTTAGACTACTTAACCCCATTCGACTTTGAGTCCTATGGTAATTGTGAATCCTGTCTCAAGGGCAAGATGATCAACAAACCCTTTTCTGGGAAAGGGGTTCGTGCCAAAGAAGTTCTAGAGTTGATCCATAGTGAATTTTTGTGGACCACTGCCCACTCTAGCTAGGGGTTAATTCGGCTACTTAAAAGTTATTATAAGTTAAAAGTTGAAAAAATGGTGATTTTCGGTAGCTTATGAGCATATTTTAAGTATTATTAACTTTTTTTGCAAAGACTATTAACTTTTTTTTTTAAAATTTTTTTACAAACACCATCAATTTAGAATATTAATCAATTTTCTCATAATCACAAATTTTAATAACTTTTTCAAAATAATATTTTTTTTGCAAACACCCTAATATAAAAAAAAAGATATTTAATTATATGGAAAATTTTCTTCACCATCAAACAATAAAAAAAATGTACATGAAAATATTTCATTTTACGTTCATTTCAATATTGAGTTTGAAAAATTACATAATATATATTAGAGAAACTCCTATAAAAAAACATAAATATAGTATATAAATTATATTTTTTTTAAACTTAGATCTACCAAAAATTTCAAACACATATTTTTGAACTGATCGTATTTTTTAATTTTCATACAATTAGAATGTATGATTTACAGATCTAATATGACGTTGAATATAATATTAAATCATAATTTTTGAATTTAGATCTAATCAAAGATAATTAATGATAATTGATATACTTCAAATAAAGATATATTTATGTTTTGGATAAATATATTATAAATAATTTATTATTAATTATTATAATTAAATGGAATTTGACTTTATATTTTTTTAATAAATTATAAATTAATTATTATTAATTAAACATTATATTACACCATAAAAAATTAAATCAAACTTAAAATAAACACTAAAATATAGTGGTTGAAGAATCATCATTACTTACACTAAAAAAAAGTATATTAATCTAAATCTTAAACGGAAATTTATGAACTTTTTACAACGATATTCACATTAGATCGATATACATATAATCTTGTTCTCATCTTCATAGTAGAAAACACACAACCTTTGTGCATTCATTTTTTTAATCATAATCCAGGAATTTAATTGCACGATTTTATATCACCTCAGATCAATATAGTAGTTTATATTTTTTATAAATATATTGTAAATCAGTTATCATTAATTATTATAATTAAATGGACCTTGACTTTATATTTTTGGTAAATATATTATTAATTAATTATCATTAATTACACATTTTATTTAATTAAAGCAAGAATATTGATATACAAATAAAAATTACACTATTATTTCATATAGTATTAGTATTCACTATGCAAAAGTATCAGATATTGAAATAATCTAAACAACGTAATGGATTTCGTGCATTTTATTTTTTTTAAATCATAATTCAGGAATTTAATTACACGATTTTATATCACCTCAAATTATAGTAGTTTATATTTTTCGTAAATATATTGTAAATCAGTTTTCATTAATTATTATAATTAAATGGACCTTGACTTTATATTTTTAGTAAATATATTATTAATAAATTTTCATTAATTACACATTCTATTTAATTAAAGCAAGAATATTGATATACAAATAAAAATTACATTATTATTTCATATAGTATTATTAACTATGCAAAAGTATCAAATATTAAAATAATCTAAACAGAGTGATGGATTTCGTTTGACAAATATTACACCAAAAAAAAAAAAACAAACAAACTTGAAATATTTTATTAAATTAACACTAAAATACAATGGTTGAAAGATCATCATTGTAACATCCCGAAATCACTATATAAAGAATAAATAATCAAGAGATATACATAATTGATTTTGATAAATTTAAAATATTAAATCTTAATTTTATGTGAGTTAGTGTGTAACGACCCAAAATAAAATTTGAATTATTAAGACTTGCTCCTAATTATTTTAATAAGATAAATATATCATTTTGATTTTAATTTACATACCATATATCAAATTAAAATAAAATATACGTGTACTTTATAATAAGATAATTATATATACACACATTACAAAAATTAGATAAATATGTGGACATATGTATATATAATTATACTTATATGAAGTTTGTGGAATACTAATGATGTTTCTTGAAAACTTGTAATATTAGCTCTAGCATATTCCTCCAGCTACTTTGGTAGGATAAATATGTAACTATTATTATTATTATTATTCTTCTTCTTATTATTATTATTATTATAAATAATAATAGAAGCCTTCAAAGTTAAGAATATGTTAGGCGGTGGGATAAGGAAGGCTTCCAACACACACCTCTTTTATGCTTATTTTTATACTTTCATTATTTCCTAGTAATACAACAAGAGGAGAACAAGAGCAACTAGGTAAATAGAAACAGGAGAATAAAGAGGAAGAAAATACAAGGGGCCGATCAACTGCAAGGGGTTTGGGACAGGAATTGAGACTCTTTGGACTAGCTTTAACAAAGGGTAAGGAAGTTTGAGGATAATAAGGGGTATTGTATTGCATCGTCTATTGCAACTTTTACTTTTAAGGTGAGGGCAAACTGTTGGGAATTAATTGTCCGGATCTATTCGTGATGAATATTTAAATACAAATTTAATTCTAACAATTATTACTAGCATGAATTAATCCTATATTAATTCAAATAATAATTCAACAACAAATCATGCATATAAACAGTTCACATAAATCCTATGCATGCGGAATTGCTACGGGTTTACGTGAATTAACTTGTTTGGAATGGCAATGGACTCGGTTGATAAGAACACACAAAAAAGTCTTCCCAAGTATTCCCAAGTCCTTGCTCGTCAATCCGGTGGAAGGAAATTCGCGAACAATTAACAAAAGGAAAAATAAATTATTTGTTGCACCACCTTTGTTGATTTCTAATTTTTCCAACACATGGAATTGCATTGGGGATGAAAGAATCATCCCCTATTTATAGATGAGGGGTTGGTCGAAATTTTGGGAAAAAATAATGTGGGAAAATCTTTTTCTTGATCTCCAAGAAATCTTGAATATATCTCATATATTCTTTTCTCCATAGTTAAAATATTCCCAAAAAATCTCAACTCCTCTTGTTATGGGATATTTTGAAGTTTTAAGGGAAAAGAAACCAAGATTTGGATCTTCTTGAATTTATGAGATATACTTGTATTGCAAGAATAAATATCTTCCATAATATCTTTTCAAGAAAATCAATAAAATCTTTCTTTCCCTTATTTATTCAAAATTTTCGAAAATCTCATAATAAATAACCAAGTGGGAGATTTCTTGAATTTAATGAGATAATCTTGTATTCCAAGAATACTTATCTTCATTCCATAACAAAATTCAAAGAAAGTCTTTCTCCCCCTCTTATTTATTATTTTCGAATAAATAGGAAAAATAGGCAACAAAATTTATTTTATTTTTAAACACCTTTTTCAGTTATTGGACTTTATGTTTGGGCTACTTGAGGGCTTTTAGGAGAATTAAGATTGGACCTTCCAATGGATCTTGAATTATCAATATTGAGCCACAATATTATTCAAGTCCATAAATATTAATTAATCCCACTACATAATTAATATTGCACTATCCATCTTAACCCATATTACTGTTAATATGGCTCCCGGTTATTATTTCCCGTGTTTAAGATTATCTAGCCCATTAATTAATTCAAGCCACTGAAATGGCTTTCCATTAATCAATATCTTTTGTCCTTGGTTAAGGAACAGTTCAACATTATTATCCATACCGGAAATTAGTTCCACTTGCAATATTTGGTATGATAAATCTTATGAACCTCCCAAGGGGGCAAATCGAACAAGCGTACTTGCACACGATTCTTCGTATTAAATCTTAGTAATCGCATATGACCAATAGTATTGCCCAAGATATAAAGTAATGAATCTCGTTGATTCTCTACCCGTAATAAGTCAAAGCAATAATTACTAACCACACGCGATCCTATTTAAGGGACGAAGATTAAGAAATAACAAAATACTGAGGTCTAATTCTTCCTAGTTCTTCAAGAATTTATTCTTAGGTCCTATTCAAGATATAATCTCTTGGTCAAGATATAAAGTGAACCTTTCACGATGGATTGTTCATTTCCATCTAGGTCGTGAATAAGATTCTCTACCCGTAAATAAGTCAAAGCAATATTTAAAGCATTAGTGATAAATATTTCACTAAAAACATACTTTCCAAAGATAACCCAACACAAACTCCACTCTTCAATCCTATTTCCATGTTATGATTGGTTGAAATAGATATGTGAGTGATATTTGTTAAATAACAAAAACCATAATATACAAGTGTGGTAATAATGGCCCGGCCCATAATATGCAAAATGGGTAATGGCCCGGTCTAATTCTTCCTAGTTCAATCTTTGAAGAATTTATCCTCCTGTCTTTTAACAATGTCCTATTTTCCCTATTTCTGCATCGCATTTTTGGTAATCATGCACTAGTGTAATCTCTTGGTCAAGATAAGCCAAAGAATAGGGCGAATTTATGACGAATGTAGTAATGTTTTTAAGATACCTTAATTTTCAATAATTTGTCTTGTAACCTTTTTAACGATTTTCTTTAATTATTGTTCATTTCCATCTAGGTCATTTGTGAATAAATTTGGGCGTTTCAATCATCACTTACATTAAAAAAAGTACATTTTTAGTTACCTTTTAATTTATTTTGCATTAGATAATTTAATAATCTTGTTCTTATCTTCATAGATCACATAACCTTAATGCATTCATTTTCACTAAATTAACTACAATGTAAATAATATAGATCACCTATATTTAAAATTTAGAATGAAATGAAATGTAGTAAATATATGTAACATTCAATGATATTTAAAGCATTAACTTTAAATAATTTATTTACAAAGAAAAAAATAAAGAGAAGAGAGAATAATTCGGTTTGGATTAATAAGTTTTAAAGAATGAAAAATGAAGCATACTTTCCTAAAGATAAAATCAACAACATCAAACTCCAACTCTTCAATGAGATTAGAGAGTTAAATATTCCATGTTATGATTGCTCATCTTGAAATAGTATATGTAGTGGGATGATATTTGGACTTAATAATATTGTGGCGATAATTCAAGGTCCATTGGAAGGTCCAATCTTCTTAATTCTCCTAAAGGCCCCTCAAATAGCCCAAAGATAAAGTCCAATAACTAAAAAGGTGCTTAAAATAAAATAAATTATTGTTGCCTAATTTTCCTAAATAATTTCGAAATTAATTAATAAAATGGGAGAAAGACTTTCTTTGAATTTTGTTATGGAATGAATATAAGTATTTTTGGAATACAAGATTATCTCATTAAATTCAAGAAATCTCCCACTTGGTTATTTATTAAGTAAATTTTCGAAAATCCTATAATTAATAATAAGGAGGAGAAGATTTTGTTGGGAGATATTTTGGGAAATAGAATATATTGGATATATTCAAGATTGTTTCTTGGAGATGAAGCAAGAAGATTTCCCAATGTCCCAATTGACCTAAATTTTTGCCCCCCCCCCACCCCCCCATTATAAACAGGGGATGATTTTTTCATCTCCAAGAGAACACAAAAATTGATTTTTTCGGAAAAATACCAGCATCGATAAAATATCAAATATTTTAAAACGTCGACAGAATGTGTTTTTTCGAAAAAATTCAATTGTGAGTGTTCAATTCCATATATTGAAAAAAATTAGAAATCCACAAAGGTGGTGCAACATTATTTTTCTCTTTTGTTAAATTGTTTGCGAGCATCCTTCCACCGGATTGTTGGACAAGGATGAGGGAATACTTGAGAAGGCTCTTTGGGTGTGTTTGTGTGAATAGGAAATCCATCTTCTCAACGGTTGTCACTCCGAGAGGTTGAGTGCATGTATTTCTCTCCCCGATGTTTGTTGTTGAATTATTATTTGTTAATGTTGTATATTATTTAAATATATGATTCTTTTCTCCAACAATGGTAAGGCGATCATTGATGTTTAAGTTCTCAATTTGTCCCAATGAAACAATCTCTTGAGATTGTGTATTTTACCTAGAGACACTCAATTTGAGCCCCCCCCGATAGGCTTTAATTTTGATTGGGATGTAAAATTATAGGTAAAGGAGCTCCATGTAGCCCATGGGCAAATGGCATGGCGAGAAACGCCTTAATTTTATAAATAAAGAATTTATTTTTTATTAGAATTAGAATTTTATAGTAGTAATGTTTTTTGGAAGAAATTTATATTTTCAAAAATAGATTATTAATAGTCTTGATAATTAGAATATCATTTTCAATAATTTGTCTTGTAATAATCTCATCTAATTAAGCATATTTTCTTTAATAAAGTTATCATGCCAATTTGGGAATGCCTCAGCTCATTTGTGTGTTATTTTTAAATTTGGGGCATTTCAATCATCACTTACATTAAAAAAAGTACATTAATCTATATCTTAAACGAAAATTTATGAACCTTTTACAATTATTTTCGCATTAGATCGATACACATATAATCTTGTTCTTATTTTCATAGTAGAAAGCACATAACCTTAATGCATTCATTTTCACATAATCTTCTCCTGATATCTCATAATCTTCTCCACATGTAGAATAATATAGATCACCTATATAAAAATTAAAATATTAGAATGAAATGAAAAAAATAATGAATTTAAATAAGAATCAAGAAATATAGGAAGAAATCTGTAAACATGATCAACTTTAAACTACATAATGAATCAAAATAATTACCAGAAGAAAAATAAAGAGAGAAAGAGAGAGAACAACGATAATCTCTGCATACCATGGATATGAATAAGTTTTCGAGAATTAATGAAAAATGAAGGAGATAGGCCACAATTTATAGGAAATAGAAGACAAAATCAACGGTTGAGATCAAAACAACACTCTAAATGAATGAGATTAGAGAGATTAAAAATAGAGGCCCAAGGCTTTGCCACATCACCTGCCACATCATTTTATCATTTGACACATCATCTTAGGGAGGTTTTGCATTATAGAGATTATAGATGTAGTGGGATTAATTAATATTTATGGACTTGAATAATATTGTGGCTCAATATTGATAATTCAAGGTCCATTGGAAGGTCCAATCTTAATTCTCCTAAAGGCCCCTCAAATAGCCCAAAGATAAAGTCCAATAACTAAAAAGGTGCTTAAAATAAAATAAATTATTGTTGCCTAATTTTCCTTAATAATTTCGAAATTAAATAATAAAATGGGAGAAAGACTTTCTTTGAATTTTGTTATGGAATGAATATAAGTATTTTTGGAATACAAGATTATCTCATTAAATTCAAGAAATCTCCCACTTGGTTATTTATTAAGTAAATTTTCGAAAATCCTATAATTAATAATAAGGAGGAGAAGATTTTGTTGGGAGATATTTTGGGAAATAGAATATATTGGATATATTCAAGATTGTTTCTTGGAGATGAAGCAAGAAGATTTCTCAATGTCCCAATTGACCTAAATTTTTGCCCCGCCCCCCCATTATAAACAGGGGATGATTTTTTCATCTCCAAGAGAACACAAAAATTGATTTTTTACCATCCAAAAAACTTGAAAAATAGTTCATCAAATTGAGCATGCCTCGATAAAATATCAAATATTTTAAAATGCGCGTCGCCAACTTGTGTTCGTGTTTTTTTCCGAAAAAAAATAGTTCAATTGTGAGTGTTCAATTCCATATATTGAAAAAATTAGAAATCCACAAAGGTGGTGCAACATTATTTTTCTCTTTTGTTAAATTGTTTGCGAGCATCCTTCCACCGGATTGTTGGACAAGGATGAGGGAATACTTGAGAAGGCTCTTTGGGTGTGTTTGTGTGAACGGGAAATCCATCTTCTCAACGGTTGTCACTCCGAGAGGTTGGTTCACGTAAACTCCTATCAATTCCACATGCGTAGGATTTATGTGACGAATTTTTATGCATGATTTGTTGTTGAATTATTATTTGAATTAATATAAGATTAATTCATGCTAATAATAATTGTTAGAATTAAATTTGTATTTAAATATTCATCTCGAATAGATTCGAACAATCCATTCTCCAACACAACCAAGTGGTAAGGCCTGTAGTGAGACATCCTCAAAAGAGGGGGAAAATGTTTAAGTTCTCAATTTGTCCCAATGAAACAATCTCTTGAGATTGTGGACAGCCCATACATGCCATTTACCTAGGGCCGACAATTTGAGCACAGCCCGATAGGCCGGCCCAATCAACCCGAAGGTAGTATGGATTGGGATGTAAAATTATAGGCCCAACCTGGGCCTAGATCGACAATCCGAGAACCTGACCCGACGAAGACCCATGTAGCCCATGGGCTTTGATGGGTAAATGTGGCACAGGCCATGGGCCATCAATCCCATTAGGTTGACCTCGGCCATATGAATGACTGACCCAACGTCTTAATTTTATAAATAAAGAATTTATTAATTTTATTAGGAATTAGACTTTGTATTTTATAGAGTTGCGTTCTTGTTCAAATGATTTGGACTATTTGGATATTAATTTGAAATTTATATTTTCAAATATAGATTATTAATAGTATGGAGCATTGAATTTTTTTTTTAAAAATATGTGCTTAATCCTTGTGCGTGAGAAAAATGTTCATTTGCTCTCAATTTTTTATATTATCTAGGACTTCAGATGCCTATAATAACTTTTTGTCATATTTAACTTTGAATGATCTAACTATGTGTATGTATTCTAGATGAATTAGTATATTTATGCCTATTCTTTGTCTCCAAAAAATTAAATTTAACCCATATAAACTTTTTAATTTTAAAAATAAAAAAATTAGGCGTTGGGCTGGGTAAGGGCAGCCAATTTTACAGCTAGAATTTGGGAAAGCCCGACCCAACCCATAAACATTCATTGGCCGATGGGTTGCCAGCTCTACATTTACCGGCAACAAGTATCTTATGAAATTTGATATATTGCAAATATTCTCTTGTTAGTGGTCAAAAACGATAATTTATAATTAATGAAGCAAATTATAGCCAGCGTTTGCATTTATTCAAAATAATTTATAAAGTTGGTTGTAAATCAAATTTACTGGGCATATTTTTTACGATTGTTACTTAATAGTAAAATAATTAAATCCTATTATATGAAACAATTAATACTATCACTATCACACAAGTATCTTTCAATGAAACAATCAGGGTTTGATCCAAAATTTCGTCCCAAGTGGGCGAAATTTATTATTTAATTAGTACAATCGGGGCGAAATGACAAAATTTTACTATTTTAAGGTATAAATATAAAAATTTCTACATTTATAATATAAAATAATTTAATCCAAATGGCCCCACTTAATCCATCCTGGAAACAACTAATACACTTCAAAATAAATACAAAATGCAAGTTGCATGAAAAAAATGATTTACGCAAAACTTTGCCCTCATTTAATTTAGTCAAACAGTTGGGCCGAGGAGTTGTACGATATTTATTTAATCTTAATTATTCATCGAACAATTAGGCATTTATTTAATCTAGTCAACAGAAGAGAGTAGGAGTTATATGCCATTTATTTAATCTAATGGACAGTACGACAGAGGGGTGGTTTGATTCCTACGAAAAATTACAAAAAATCGTCCTATAACTTATGGGCACAAACTCAATACTAACGTCCTGTAACATGTGACTTTTATTGATAATGGGAATGGAAAAATGACTGAAATAGGTCAAATGGATTAAAATTAATTTAACACATGTGGATTAAAATTTTAAAAAGGTAAAAATAAATATTTTTTTTTTTTAGAATATCCAAAAATTATAGGACGAAAAATCATACTCCATCAGTCCTCGGACTTATTTCCATGTAAAGTAATATTTTCTAATTTTTTTTACTAATATAATCCCATACATTAATTACACTAAAAAATATAAAATTTATTAAATAAATTGTAGTATAAATTCTTCTCTAAAAAATTTATTAAATATTTTAATACAATTTAATAATTTTTATGAAAAATTAAATAAAAAATGGAGGGAGTATAAAATCTTCTCTAAAACTGTTCATGACCAGCTAGATTGGTTTTAACTTAGCTCCTTTTAATGTTGTTCCTAATTCATTTATTAATTTCTTATTCACTTTAATTTTTTTTTTAGAGTCCATTAAAATTTTAAACTAGAAACGTACTTTCTGAGTTGGTATATGTGAAATTAATCAGTTTTACTTTGCACATATAATTAATACCTTAATACTATAAAATTAATACATTTTAATGAAATAATTAATACTTTTAAAAATACTTTTTTTTTTTTGAAAGGTAAAAATGAAGTGATATAACGAGTACTAGGGGTACTCGAACCCAGGAGTTTACAAGTTACAGTTTAGATGGGATACACTCAAGAGGTTGAATATCCCAAACATTAAAAGGATCATCAAACGAGAGCGGATAATGAGATCTAATCCATTTCCAAAAACAAAACTTAATCCCATCAATCAACTCATCTAACGTGTATGGACTATCTTTAACAATGAACCCATTCCGGACCTTCCAAATCTTCCACGCAGAGGCCTGCCAAATTAACCCGAAGAACTTACGCTTGACCTTACCTCTAATGGACTCAACAAAGCCACATAAGTGATCTCTACCGGTAGTGACTCAACAAATCTCAATTATTCATGCCAACAGCTACCTTGGTTTTAAGTTTTAACGTGTCTCCTTTCAATACTGTTCCCACTTCATTAATAATTTTTCATTCACTAGAAAATGATTTGAAGAAAAAATCGTTAAATTTAAAACTTCAAACCGCAGTTTCCGACGTATACAATTTCATTTAAAATTAATTTATCAAACATAACAACAATAAAAAATTGCCAAATGTAGGCCAAAAAATTACATCTTTAATTAACTTAACCAATTTCACAAGCAACAAAGAAAAGCCGCCCCCTTGCATACTGCCTACATTCCCCAATTCTACTTTTGGTGTATTTCACTGGTGATTTACCATACTGCACTTTTAACACATAGACCCAAATATGATAATGTGGGATATTTTTTTAAATATGAAACAGGTGATCTCATTTCCTTGCAATATACCGTCACATAACGCCCCATGAATTAGGTGACAGTGGAGGAATGCTCTGCTCGTTTCTGAAGAAGTTGGTTGGATCAACCTTGCTCTTAACACGTACCAATCTTCTGAAATTGTTCTTGAAATACTTAAACCCCCAAACACTAGCTTCCTCGAAACTCGTGCTCCCAATAATATTATTTCTTCCTACATCAAGATCCCTATAATTAAGATAAGCCGCCCTCGGAGATTTTGTCACGTAACGCGCCATGAAATCGTAGAATCTCCTTATCCACTCCATTTTCTCTTCTATCTCATTAGGGTTAGCGCAAACGACCGCGTAATGGATATGGTAAATGTTGCCTTTTCGATGTGGGAACGGAGTTTTAGATTCGGAGATAGTGTCGAACACCCCTCCGTACGGACTAATCTGCAATTGAGCGCTCCCAACTTCGTACATGAATTCCCACATCTCACTTAACCCGTTCATGGGAATCGGACTGCTCACGTAGTCCGATTTCCCTTTCGAATAAAAATGACCCGGCGGAGTCCGGTCCAGCAACACATCAACGGGCCGACCCGGTTGCTCCGCGAAAACTAGGACAGATTCGATCCAGCTCATTTCGGTGCAATCCTTTTCGACCAATCCCAGCTCAGGAAACTGCTCCTTCATTAGTGGCAGAAGATCGCTAGTGGGGCCCAGGTACAACGCCAGGAACGACGCTACGACTGTTTTGTTCTGTACAGTCACGTAAACCCTGAGGACGAGATTCTCGTCGGCCTTATCCGCGACGTACTGCCACCTGTGCAGAAGCTGCGTCGCAGATTCCGAGGTTTTGGTGACGTTGAAAAACGTCACCAGTTCAGGAACAGTAGCCAGTTTGACTTTAAATTCTATGACAATTCCGAAACTGGTCCCACCGCCTCCTCCTATGGCCCAAAAGAGATCCTCCCCCATGCTTCTCCTATCCAGGATTTGACCATCAGCGGTTATTAGTTTTGCATCGATGATGCGATCCGAGGCGATTGCATGTTTACGCGAAATCATGCCGTACCCTCCGCCGCTGAAGTGGCCGCCCACGCCCACACTAGGGCACATACCCGCGGGATAAGCGAGCGTCTTGGTTATGTCCCCTGAGGCCAAATTGAATTTACGTGAACTCTATTTTTAATGTATCAATGTTTCTCATACGAAGTATCGAACATGGTATGATAGATGCTTGAGCTTATGCATTGTTCTTCTAAAAAATATTAACATGACCTTTCATATGCTATATGGTGATATTGTGCGTATATTAAACAGTAATATTTAAAAGAAAAGAATGTACGTTAACTTAGATTTACAAAAGTTTTTGTGATGAAACAATTACTCTCTCCCTACAGCTAAAATAACTTTCTTTCTACTTTCGCGTGTCCTAAATAATTAATTCAGAAAATTAACAAAAATGTCCTATATTGATAGTTCAAATAAAATATATATATGCTTTACCCTTTCATAAAAAATTATTTTTATAATTAAGACCAGAGGAAATTTAGAGAGAAGCCCACATTTATATCTAGAGTCAATTAATGTTTATCACCACGTTCATGTCATACATGTTTTATCAATGTTGAATAATTGAAAATGATTGCTCTCCAAATTTTATTTAATATTTAAAACATGGTTATGTCCCCTGAGGCCCCCCATGTTTCTCATACGAAGTATCGAACATGGTATGATAGATGCTTGAGCTTATGCATTGTTCTTCTAAAAAATATTAACATTACCTTTCATATGATATAAATTGTGTTAAACATAAAATTTTTAAAGAAGAGAATGTACGTTAATTTTTTTTTTGTGATGAAACAAGAAAATAGAGTAAAATAATTAATTCAGAAAATTTAAACTATTAATATAGGTCAAAAAAGAGTTTGTTCCTTGTAGATCTATTTCTTTATTAAAGTCATTAACTACTCTCTAATAAATCAAACTGACCATATTTAACACATTTACCTTTAACGCAACTTCAATGAATATTTTAATTTTTTTTTATCATCTTTTTTAAGGATAGAATAGAAAAAAAATGTAGACAAAAATTACAAAATTTTGTTTCTTTTTCTTGGCTCCAAAAAGTGGGGTTGCTTTATACAAAAATTGTCAAAAAAGTGGGGTTGCCTTGTACAAAATTTGTCAAAATTAAACTATTTTAGCGATACGGGGAAGAGATTAAACTACGAATAACTGCTTTAATTTTAGTTGAAAAGTAGCTACTGTAAAAAGAATACGACAAAATAGTATAAGAAGAAGACAACAAATGTTTTACTATCTTTAAGAAACCCTAACAACCAATTAACTAGGGCTTCTTCTAGTCCATGCACATGTAATATAAAATGCATAAACTAAGAACCCGCTTGGTATGAATAGAGAATGGTAATGATAATGTGTATCATTGATGGATCAATTATTATGGGATATTGATTAATGTATTGTTGTTGCTTATAAGTTAGAAAATTACCATCTTAGTAGGGTAGAGTGAATAATTACATGAGCAAAATTAGATAATGAAAGTAGTCAATTACTTACTTTCATTCCCATTACGGTATACCAAAGCTGCCAAATATGATTAATGGGAGTAATTCTCATTAACCCTTCCATTATACCCAACCAAACGGACTCTATTTTATTTTTTTTGTAAAGTACGTACATAAACTAATAAAATACTTATCTGAATTATTAACTATTACGGATAATATGATTGACTAATTCTTTGTATATAGAATTCTCTAGAAATATCCTTTGTAATTATTGTTGAGATATTATTGTATTGTTGTATATCTCGGTTATTTATAGTGGTAATCTTAATCACCTCATTAACGATGATCCAATTCTCCTCTTACATGGTATCACGCCTTCTACACAGAAAACCCTAATCTTTCTTCAATCCGCCGCTCATCTCCCATGGCGTCTTCTGATCCCCTCCCTATCACCCCAATGATCAACATGGTCCCTATTCATCTCACTTCCCCCACCTATATTCTTTGGAAACGCCAATTTGAGGCAATGATGGAAGCTTTGATTTGCAAAGCATCGTTGATGGTACCGTGATTCCCCCTTCCCCGAAGGTTACCAGTGAAGCCGGCGTCGTCTCGCCGAATCCAGCTTTCTCCACTTGGAAAACGAAGGATCGCAAACTTCTTTCAGTGATTTTCGCAACCCTATCTCCGGAGGCCATGGCTGAGGTTTTCGCTCATTCGTCCACTTCCCGAGCGAATCAGTTAAGAGCGGAGTTACTAAACCTCCGCCGTGATAATCAATCGGTGGCCGATTTCGGATGGAGTTTCAAATCCCTATGCGACCAGTTGAGTACGATTGGCAAACCTGTTGATGAAAACGACAAGTCCCATTGGTTTCTCAGAGGGCTTGGCCCTCAGTTCATTGGCTTCAGCGACACGCGCATGGCGATGTCGCCCTTTCCCTCCTTTCGGGATCTCGTCCGTCAGGCCATTCAATATGAGATCATGATCCGTGCGGTGGAGGCGCCTGCACCGCCACATAATCAATCAGGATCGTGGCAATGGCTTCTGGCCATGGATGGTCGTTTCAAATCCCTATGGTTCGACCATGGTTGAGTACGATTGGTGGTGGTCAAACCTGTTGATGAAAAATCTGGTGTCCCATTGATGTTGTTTTCTCCGAAAATCTTTTAGTAGCCCCGGTGTCAGATTTGCAGGGAGCAACAAGCTGATAAGTGCCCCACGGGGCGGTGTTCTAAAGGCTTATACATTTTGGATCCTGAATCTGGGTAATAATGCCTTCCAATGGCCCTGAATATGGATTCAGGTGCTTCCCATAAGGCTTTGAAGGCTAGCTTTGATCTTTGGCATTTATGTCCCGTTTTCAATTATTTCTATGTTGAATAAATTAGGACATTTATCGGTTACTTCCGTTTTACCTAGTCCTGGTGTTTGTTCCTCTTGCCAATTGGCAAAGAGTAAACATTTGTCTTTTGCTATTAATGAAAAAATCTTTCACCTTGTTGCTTGATTTAGCATGCATTGTGGCTTGTACATTTTGGAGAAAACCTGCTCCTATATCAATCTACGGACTAAGGCTTTGGTTTTTGGCATTTATGTCCCGCTGTTGCTTTTTCTGGATGAATATTCATTTATCTTTCCGTTTTACCTAGCTTTTTTCCTCTTGCCAATTGGCAAAGAGTAAACATTTGTCGCGTGCTTGATTTACTTGAAATCGGAGTTTTTGTGATACATTTGTGAGGTTTCATACTTTTTGTTTTGTGGATGAATATTCAGTTCTCTTTTTCCTCACGTGCTAAATCGATTTTATGAAATTTTTTTCAAAGTGATGGGGGGTTCTCGAAATTTAAAATTTTCAATAATGATGGGGGGTCGTTTACTTGCAATTTCTTAAACTTCTTAAACTTGCACGGAATTCTTCATCGTATTTCTTGTCCTTACACTCCACAACAAAATGGCCGTGCCTAGAGGAAGCATCGTCATATCTCATAAATGGGGCTCTCTATGATGTTTCATGCCCATTCACCTGCTAAGTTTTGGTTTGATGTGTTTGCCACTGCAGTCTATGTAATTAATCGCCTTCCGTCATCAATCTTGGGTCACAAATCGCCATTTGAACTTCTATTTCAGCATGCTCCGAATTACGTAAATTTCAAGCCATTTGGTTGCGGGTCTTTCCGTACTTACGAGATTATTCTTCTCATAAACTAGCTCCTCAAGTCGTCCCTGCATTTTTTTGGGATATAGCAGTGCACATAAGGGTTTTCGGTGTTACGATCCTGTTTCCGCTCGTTCATATATTACACGTCATGCTCAATTTGATGAACGTGTTTTTCCTTTCTCAGGTGATTCACAGGTTACCACTTCTGAAGGTGATTTTGATCTTGCAAGCTTTCAGGATTTGGAGTTTGGCTCGTTGGAGCCCGTGCCCCATGCTCCTACTCCAACCCATGCAACCTTGCCCCAGCCGAGTCCCATGTCTCGGCCTCTTCCGGATCCTGCCGAGGCTGGTGCGCCTCATTCGTCACCTCTGACCATTCCAGACGAGGCTGCTGCACACCTGCCGAATCCAGTCCCGGCTGCTGAGCCTTGTCCGCCTGCCGACCAGGTTGCACAGCCGGCTCCTGCCCCACTTGTGCCACCATCTCACTCCATGGTCACTCGAGCGAAGTCGGGGATTTTCAAGCCCCGTTATCCTGTCGATCTGGCTGCCACGACTCTCCTTTCAGCCTTGATTTCTACGTCTGAGCCTCGTGGATTCAAGTCTGCAGCCAAGCATCCGGAATGGCTTGCAGCAATGCAAGAAGAGATCGATGCCCTTCGTTCAAACAATACTTAGGATTTGGTACCTCGTCCTCCTGATGCAAATATTGTGTGGTCCAAATGGGTGTTTCGGACTAAGTATCATTCGGATGGTTCTCTTGAGCGTCACAAAGCACGTCTTGTAGCTCAGGGGTTTACTCAGGTTCCTGGAGCAGATTTTCATCATACCTTTAGTCCTGTTATCAAAGCCACTATTGTTCGTGTCATCCTGGCTCTCTCTGTTCAGTTTAAGTGGCCTCTTCATCAGCTCGACGTTAAAAATGCTTTTCTAAATGGCGTTCTCAAGAAGCTCGTTTACATGTCTCAGCCCCCTGGTTTCGTTGATCCCCGATTCCCTGAGCATGTGTGTCGTTTGAAGAAAGCTTTATATGGGCTCCGTCAGGCACCTTTAGCTTGGTTCCAGTGTGTTCAGCTCGTTTCTTGGGAGCCTGGGCTTCGGTACAAGTCGGTCCGACTCTTCCCTTTTCTTCTTGCATCGGGGTAATTCTGTTATCTTTCTTCTTCTTTATGTTGATGATATTATTGTGACTGGAAATGATTCATCACTACTGAAGAAGTTTATTGATCGGACACATGCTGAGTTTGCCATTAAAGATCTTGGACAACTTAACTATTTTCTTGGGTTAGAGATTTCTTACACACCAGATGGTCTATTCGTTGGTCAGGCCAAGTATGCTCATGATATTTTGGAGCGAGCAAATCTTTTGGAGTCTAAGTCGATTTCCACTCCTCTTCTAGCCGGAGAGTCTCTTCTGAGTGATGGGCGCCATTCTCTGACCCTATTTTGTACCGTTCTTTGGTTGGTGTCTTATAGTATTTGACTATCACACGTCCGGACTTGTCTTATGCAGTCAATTCTGTAAGTCAGTTTCTACATTCTCCAACCAATGATCATTTTGCGGCAGTAAAACGAATTCTTCGCTATGTAAAAGGTCACTCTTCATTTTGGTCTATCTTTTTCTTATCATCCTAGGTTTGATATTGTGGGTTACTCGGATGTTGATTGGGCTCGTTTTGTGGAAATGTGCCATTCGACCTATGGTTACTCAATTTTTTTGGGAGGCAATCTTGTCTCTTGGAGTGCTAAGAAACAACCTACAGTTTCTCGTTCCAGTTGGCGAACACAGCTGCTGAGTTAGTTTGGCTCACTAACTTATTACGAGAGCTTCGTATTTCTTCTTCGTCCTACCCATTGCTCCTTTGTGATAACAAAAGTGCCATTTTCCTCAGCCAGAATCCTGTTGCCCACAAACGGGCCAAGCACATTGACATCGATTGCCACTTTGTACGAGAGTTAGTCTTCTCTGGGAAGATTCATGGTCTTGAGGTTTATTATGATAGACACTATCTTCAATGAGGTTTATTAGGATATACACTATCTTCATTGATATAAGCTCTTTTGGGAGATGCCCAAAAACTAATTCGTGCAGGCTCGGTCCAAAGCGGACAATATCATAGCAATGCGAGGAATTGGTCCATCCAGGGACCTAATAGTGGTATCAGAGCCATGGTCTCAGATGAAACGATGTGAAGTAGTCCCTGGTGTCGAACGAATAAGACGATTAATTACAAGTCTTTGTGGAGTCGTTTGCGGTGAGCCTTGGTGAAAAAAAAATGGGGGTCTTTATGGACTAGGCGACGTTGACCTAGATAGAGCAGGTCATTTAAGAGGAGGCTCGGTGGTCTTTGTTTGAAGGGAGGATTGTTGGGGTATCAAACAATATCCCACATCGAAATAATATGGGAGGATCATGGGGTTTATTAGGATGGACACTATCTCCATTGGTTTGAGGCCTTTTGGGAGATGTTCAAAAACAAATCCGTGCGGACTCGGCCCAAAACGGACAACATCATACCATTGTGGGGAATTGAGTCCATCCAGGATTCTAAGTTGAACAAATGGTCATAGATGAAACGATGTGGAGTATTCCCCGACGTTGAACAAATAAGAAGATGAATGACTGCCTTTGTGGAGTCGTTTGTTCGGTTTTGAGGGGAGGATTGTTGGGGTATCAAATAGTATCCCACATTGCAATAATATGAGAGGATCACGGGGTTTATTAGAATGGACAATATCTCCATTGGTATGAGGCCTTTTGGGAGATGCCCAAAAATAAATCTATGCGAACACGGTCCAAAGCGGACAATATCATACCAATGCGAGGATTTGTGTCCATCCAGAGACCTATCAGTGATATCAGAGCCATGATCCCAGACGAAACGATGTGGAGTAGTTTCCGTTGTTGAACGAATAAGACGGTGAATGTCAAGTCTTTGTGGAGTCGTTTGCGGTGAGCCTGTGTGAAAAAAAAGGGTGGTCTATATGGACTAGGCGGCGTTGACCTAAATAGAGCAGGTTGTTTGAGGGGAGGGGAGGTGGTCATTGTTTGAGGGGACTCAGGGGAGGATTGTTGTGGTATCAAACAATATCCCACATTTAAATAATATGGGAGGACAATGGGGTTTATAAGGATGTATACTATCTCAATTAGTATGAGGCCTTTTGGGAGATGCTCAAAACAAATCCGTGTGGGCTCGGCCTAAAGCGGACAATATCATACCAATGTGTGGATTTGTGTGTTGGGGAATTAATTGCACGGATCTATTCGGGATAAATATTTAAATACAAATTTAATTCTGATAATTATTACTAGCATGAATTAATCCTATATTAATTCAAATAATAATTCAACAACAAATTATGCATATAAACAGTTCACATAAATCCTACGCATTCGGAAATACTACTAGTTAACGTGAACATACCTCTTGGAATGGTAATGGCCTCGTTGATTAGACACACCAAAAAAAACCTTCCCAAGTATTCCCTTAATCCTTGCTCGACAATCCGGTGGTAGGATGCTTGCGAACAATTAACAAAAGGAAAATAAACTTTGTTGCACCACCTTTGTGGATTTACTAATTTTTCCAGCACATGGAATTGTTCTTGGGAATGAAAGAATCATCCCCTATTTATAGATGGGGTGGTGGTCGATTTTTAGGGGAAAAACCAATGTGGGAAAATATTTTCTTGATCTCCAAGAAATCTTGAATATATCTCCTATATTCTTTTTCCCATAATTAAAATATTCCACAAAAATCCCACCTCATCATGTTATGGTGATTTTCGAAAAAAGAGGGAACAAGAATCCAAGATTTGGATCTTCTTGAATTTATGAGATATTCTTGTATTTCAAGAAATACATATCTTCATAATATCTTTTCAAGAAAATCAAGAAAATCTTTCTTTCCCCTTTTTCTTCAAAATTTCGAAATTACTATATGGATAACCAAGTGGGAGATTTCTTGAATTTAATGAGATAATCTTGTATTCCAAGAATACATATCTTCATTCCATAACAAAATTCAAAGAAAATCTTTCTCCCCTTTTAATCCATAATTTTCGAAAAAAATAGAGAGGAAAAATAAGGCAACAATATTTATTTTATTTTAAACACCTTTTTCAGTTATTGGACTTTATGTTGGGCTACTTAGGGGGCCTTTAGGAGAATTAAGATTGGACCTTCCAATGGATCTTGAATTATCAATATTATTCAAGCCCATAAATATTAATTAATCCCACTACATAATTAATATTGCACTATCCATCTTAACCCATATTACAGTCAATATGGCTCCCGGTTATCATTTCCCGTGTTTAAGATTATCTAGCCCACTAATTAATTCAAGCCACTGAAATAGCTTTGCATTAATTAATATCTTTTGTCCTTGGTTAAGGGAACGGTTCAACATTATTATCCATACCGGAAACTAGTTCCACTTGCAAGATTTGATATGATAAATCTTATGAACCTCCCAAGGGGACAAATCGAACAAGTGTACTTGCACACGATTCTCAGTATTAAATCTTAGCAATCACATGTGACCAATAATATTGCCCAAGATAAAAAGTATTGAATCTCGTTGATTCTCTACCCATGATAAGTCAAAGCAATAGTTACCAACCACACGTGATCCTATTTAAGGAACGAAGATTAAGAAATAACGAACCACTGAGGTCTAATTCTTCCTTGTTCGATTCAAGAATTTGTCCTTCTGAGGTCCTATTCAAAGGCATCAGTCATGCACTAGTGTAATCTCTTGGTCAAGATAAGTCAATCTGAGCCTTACACTTCAACCTTTCACGATGGATTGTTCATTTCCATCTAGGTCGTGAATGGTGTACTTTTGGTTACAAGGGACTGTTAATTTAATCTTTTGTGATCTGGTATCACTAAATTAACTTCAATGTAACACGTCTATTTATTGAATGTTATATGTTGTAAATATATGTAACATTCGATGATATTTAAAGCATCAGTGATAAACAATTTATTTCAGTAAATAAGTCCGAAATTCAGTTTTGATTATACAAAGTAAAAGCATACTTTCCAGTATAATCCCAACAATCTCCCACTTATACTCAAAGTTTGCTTTTAAGTATACTACAAAGATGTCTTGTGTAGTTCTAATCGTGACATCTAATGTCACCTACACGAACCTAATAATTTCTCCCACTTATACTCAAAGCAGATTGGCAACGGTCTTGACACTCATTCCTTCCACATGTATCTCGAATGTATTCAGAGGCAGACCCTTTGTGAATGGATCTGCTAGGTTGTCTTCTGACGCTATCTTTGCCACCTCTATATCTCCTCTCTTAACGATATCTCGTATAAGATGGTATTTCCTTTCAATGTGTTTGCTGGCCTTGTGGGCTCTTGGTTCCCTTGAATTTGCAACTGCTCCGGCATTGTCACAATAAACAGTGATTCTGCTAGGCAAATTCATAACTACATTCAAGTCCACTAGGATGTTCTTGAGTCAAACCGCTTCTTTCGCTGCCTCGCAAGCAGCTACATATTCGGCTTCCATGGTAGAATTTGCGACGATTTCGCTGACGCTTCTCCATGTCATGGCTCCTCCCCATGCAAAAACACACTACCGGAGGTAGATTTTTTCGAATCTAAGTCCGATTGGAAATTCGAGTCCGTAGGCCGATGGGGATTAGACTATCTCGACCGATAAATTAACATTCTATCCCGAGTTCTTTTTTGGATACTTCAAAATGTTTTTAATCGCCATTCAATGTTCTTTTTCCCCGGGTTACTTTGATATCTTGCCACCATGCCAACGGCAAAGCGGATATCCGGTCTCGTACACAAACATTGCATACATAAGGCTTCCGACGGTAAGCATATGGAATGCCTTTCATGTCATCTATCTCATTTTGTGTCTTAGGGCACATTTTCTTGATAGATGGATTCCATGTCCGAAAGGTACGAAGCCTTTCTTGGAATCTGCATCTTTGTCAATCGTTTCAAGACGGTGTCTATGTATGAAGCTTGCGATAAGCCTATCATCATTTTCTTGCGATCTCGAAAGTGATCTTGATCCCAAGGATGTGGGCGCGGCTTCCCTAAAGTCCTTCATATCAAACCGTTTTTGAAAGTCATGCCCTTACGCCCGATAACACCTTTACATCATTCCCGATGATCGTAATGTCGCTCTCACGATAGTACTAAGAATACCAATGCGCTTCCGACACGCTTTTTGTACACACAACTTTCGAACTCATTTTGATTAAACCCATAAGACTTTATAACATGATCAAAACATTGGTTCCAAGCTCTGGATGCCTGTTTGAGTCCGTAAATGGACTTCATGTGCTTACAAACTAGGTGTTCTTGGCCTTTTTCAATGAAGCCTTGGGGTTGTTGCATATAGATCTCTTCATCAAGACTTTCGTTAAGGAAAGCTGTCTTGACATCCATTTCAAAGTCGAGATGCGCAGCAATCGATAAGAGAATGCTAATGGACTTGAGCATGGCTACGGGCGAAAAAGTTTCCTCATAGTCGATTCCTTCTTTCTGAGTATAACCTTTCGCCACAAGTCTTGCCTTGAAGATTTCCACCTTCCCGTCCGGTCCTCTTTTTCTCTTGTACACCCACTTGCAACCAATGGGTTTGACCTCATTAAGTGGTTCGACTAGCTCCCACACTATGTTATGATCCATAGAACCCATTTCAGCTTTCATTGATGTTTGCCAAGAAACTGCATCCTTGTCTTGGATTGCCTCATCATATGTCCATGGGTCTGATTCATCTTGTCTGGGAATCAAGTCTGAGGACTCTCCTATCCCCATGAATCTCTCGGGCTGTCTCACAACCCCCCCCACTACGATGAGGTTCCTTGTGTAAGTGTGTGTCGTTTGGTATGTCATCTTGTGCGATTGTAATTTGAGGTTAGCCCTCTTAGCTCATTTAAGGTAATCTTACTTATGGGTCTTCTTTCGTTCATATAGTCTTCTTCCAAAAATCTAAAGTGGGTGCTTATTACCACCTTTTGATCTTCGGAACCATAGAACATACACCCTTTTGTTCCCTCGGGGTATCCCATAAACAACCTTAATTACGATCGAGATCCAATTTTTCCTATTTCCTTGTCCAACAAGTAGGCGGACACCCCAAATCTTCATGTGTCTCAAACCGGGCTTGCGCCCGTCCACAATTCTTTGGGAGTTTTGGGAACCGATTTGGATGGCACCAAGTTCGAATGTAGGTCATTTTTCAAGGCATGACCCCGAATCGACTTGGGAAGATCCGCGATAACTCATCATAGATCTAACCATTTCCAAAAGAGTTCGGTTTCTTCGCTCTGCAACCCCTGTTTTTGTTGAGGGGTTCCGTTCGCGATCGGTGATGCAATCCCTTTATCAGACAAGTAGTTCAAAAACTCATCGCTGAGGTATTCGCCTCCACGATCGGATCGTAGAGACTTGATACGTTTTTCCCTATGATTCTCTGCTTGAGCCTTAAATTCTTTGAATTTCTCAAAGGTCTCAGATTTATGCTTCAAAAGGAAAATATAACCGTACCTTGAGTAGTCATCAATAAAAGTGACGAAATACTCATAACCTCCTCTTGCTTTGGTTGACATTGGACCACATACATCTGTGTGAACGATTTCTAACACTTCTTTGGCTCTATTCCCCTTGGCTCCGAATGCCCTCTTGGTCATTTTACCCTCCAAACATGATTCGCAGGTTGGAATTGGTTCAACTTGGAGAAACTCCAGTGAACCGTCTTTCACCAACCTTTGGATCCTCTTTGGATTAATATGTCCCAATCTTAGATGCCATAGAAGTGTCTCGTTCACATTTTCTTTTATCGGAAACAGTTGATGTGTTATAGGATGCATTTCGTGAGTGGTGTGCATAGTTAATTGTATAGAGATTTTCCATCAATGTCCCGTAACAGATACACTCATCATTTCAAGAAATGATTTCATTCTTATTAGAAGAAACTAAGTGTCTATTAACAGAATTTTAGAAACTGAAAGTGAATTCTTTCTAAAACTGGGAACATAAAGAACATCTCTTAAAATTAGAACTCTGTCTTCAAAAGACAGGTACACTTCTCCCACTGCTTCAGCTGCCACTCTCGTAGCATCGCCCAGTGTGATGAGGATCTCACTGCCACTAAGTTGTCAGATCAGTTTGAACTCGTGAAGCAAACATGATTAGTGGATCTCGTATCAACTACCCACGAATGAGAAGTATACGCCGCTAAACAAGTTTCAACAATTAGTGCGTGAGAATTACCTTTCTTTCCGGCCCTTTTGGGGTTGGAACAGGCAAACCTCCATTGTCCTTTTTCACCTCAGCTTAAGCACTTCCTCTTTGGATTTTCCTTGACACCACCAGGATTCGTCATCTTATCATTGCCCTTGGCAACAGTTGAGTCTGATTGCTTATGGCCTTTGGTCACCTTCTTCTTCTTGCCATCCCTTGGCCTAGAAGATGAAGACGGACCACTTGCCGTCAAAGCTTGAGTTTGGTGCCCTATCAACATATCTGCCGAGACCAAAGCTTGCAACAAATCAGCTAGCGAGGCAAAATTGCTCAGAAACTTTTGGGCAGAGAGTGAAATACCAAATTCATCTGAGTCTCCAGATTATAATTTGCACTCAGAACCTCAAGTTTGTTCAGATGGGCCATCAATTTTGAGGACGTAATCCCTTACGGGTTTGTCCTCCACCATTTTCAGCGACGACATCTCTCGCAAGGTGATCTGACGAGTCTCGCATTTTTGACTCGTCAGTTGGCTCATCTGATTTTGGTGTGTCAAGAATCCACTTGTGCTTTGGTGCAGTTAGGACAATTTTAATTTTTCGTTTCCAATCAATATGGTTTCCATACATATTGTATTGACTTTAAGTATATTAACAATGGATTAAAAAGGTAACGACATGCTGAACTGAAATAAATAATAATATGCATAAGCATAAATATATCACAAAATTCGATCATATGTTTCATATTAAAATCTCAAAAAAATATGAACATGCATCAGCCAACATCTCAAAACAGTTTAAATAAGCCACGTGGGGTGGGTCATTATTTAAACACATTCAAGCAGGTTACAAACAAGAACAGTTACAAACCTTTAATATCCAGATTAATAGTTGGCTCCCACTTGACCAATATAAAATTGACAGGGACTTCGGGGAAGTATATGCATATCAATTTTATACCAAAGTAATAACCATGATTAAATACAGAATTATTATTTCGCTTTGAACGAGCCTCGTGGGGAGGATCATCGTCGCCACTAGTAATAATCCACAATCATCCAACTGGAATTTATTCATGTGAAAGCTATCTTTTGACCGTCCCGTGCGAGGAATTTCTCCAAAAGAATTCACAAATAAATAAATCATGGAGGTCAAAATTAATTCAATTTTATTGTCCGGAATAAAATTGTCAATTAATTATTTAAACATACTTAGTAATTTTTGAGGGTGAGATTTTTCATTGGGCAATTCTCATGCAAACACATTTAAACAAATTAAATAAAGCACAAGAAATCACAACAATAAATCAAGCAAAGCGGAAAAAAAAACATATTGGGCACAAAATATCCAATTGTCATGGTTTGATTTTTCTTGGCTTGATTTTGAAGAAACGTCATCTTGAATTTCTCCCACTCGATCGTCTCGAAAAGAACTCCGTCTCGAAACGCCAAGCCAAGTAGCTCGCAGCCGGGATGCACGCCCGCATCCGGCCGGCCCCTTGGCCGAGCAACCGCGTCCGTGCGCCTTGGCACAATGCGCATCGCCCATCGGTGCTCGGGGACCTCGGCAGGCTTCGCCCGAGTCGGCCTCGGCAGGGTTCGACGAACCGCGCGTACCAGCGCGCGCACTCGCCCTCCTCGCCTCGCCCGCGAACTTCGGCAATCGCGCGCGTCCCAGCGCCCGCTCGGCTTCGCCGCCCGTCGCCCCGGCTTACCCGGTGCGGTGCGTCGGCTTCCTTCGCTCGGCCTCGGCCTCGCCCCCACGCTTTGTCGTGTGCATGCGATGCGTCGCGCTTGCGTGCCTCCTTTAACACGTTTAAGCGCGATGCACGCCCTTCGCCCGATTACGGATCTATCCTTTAATTCTTCATCTCCGCCTCCGTTTCTGATCCGGTTATAATTTATTTACAAAAAATAAATAAACCTAGATCTAGACTAATCTATTACATTGATCAAATCAAACAAATCCTAATCTATTCGTGGATTTTCTCACGAGGCAAAACGAATTCGAACTAATCGAATTAAAAACCACAATTTATATGCATGCATAAATAAATACATTAAATTCCATGACAATTGGATACCTGCAAAAAAGATCTAGCAATTCTACTATCCAATTTCAAATTTAATAAAAATGAATAAAATTACAATCTAAAATTCAGAGCCCGAAACCGAGGCTCTGATACCAGTTCTTGGGGAATTAATTGCACGGATCTATTCGGGATAAATATTTAAATACAAATTTAATTCTGATAATTATTACTAGCATGAATTAATCCTATATTAATTCAAATAATAATTCAACAACAAATCATGCATATAAACAGTTCACGT